>JAHRHZ010000268.1:31212038-31294529 GCA_024137785.1 Ginglymostoma cirratum | reverse complement strand
GAGATAACAAGGTGTGGGGCTGGATGAACACAGCAGGACAAGCAGCATCATAGGAGCAGGAAAGCTTGACTTTTCGGGCCTAGACTTCAAGCTTTCCTGCTCCTATGATGCTGCTTGGCCTGCTGTGTTCATCCAGCCCCACACCTTGTTATCTCGGATTCTCCAGCATCTGCAGTACCTTTTATCACTGAAAGTAAGCATGCAGGTGGAATAGTGGTGAAGAAGGCAAATTGTATGTTAGCCTTCATAATGGAAGGATTCAAGTTCAGGAGCAGGAATGACTTGTTTCAAATGTATCAGGCCTTGGTGAAATGATATCTTGAGTATTGTGTGCAGTTTTGATCTCCTTATCTGAGGAAGGATGTTTTGGCTATGGAGGGAGTACAACAAAGGTCTACCAGACTGCTTTCTGGGATGGCAGACTGATGTATGAAGAAAGACTAGATTGGTTAGGACTATACTCACTGGAATTTAGAAGAATGAAGGGCAATCTCATTGAAATGTATAAGATTCTAACAGGACTAGGCAAAGTGAACACAGGAAAGATGTTCCTGATGGAAGTCCAGAACCAACGATCACCTTCAAAAGGATGCCAGATAGTCCATTTAGGACTGAGCTGAGGTGATTTTTCTTTTCATTCTGAGACATGAGCTTGTGGAATTCTCTGTCACAAAAAGCAGTTGAGGCCAAAACATTGAATGTTTTCAAGAAAGAGTTAGATATAGTTCTTAGGACTAAAAGGATTAAAAGGCATAGGGAGAAAATTAGAACAAGACATTGAGTTGGATGATCAGCCATGATCATATTGAATGGCAGAGCAGACTTGAATGGTCACATATGCTACTCCTGCTCCTATTTTCAGTGTTTCTATGTTTCCAGGATGACTTTATTGTTTGTGAAACCATATTATGTAACAACTGTTCCAGCTCAATTTATGCCAGAATCTGGGGGAGGGAAATCTATATAAAGCACATATAGAGTCCTTCTGACTTGCAGCCGCATCATCCATGCTAATGATTCTCCTGCTGCGACTCTGCTCTGTGTCACAGAAAATCAGATTTCTAAGCAACTATACATTGAGAGGAGCTTTAAATTCAGGCATACTAAAGCTGAAGGCCTAGCTCTCTGCAAAAGCAATTTGAGCACCATAAATTACTTCCTTTAGGTTTCCAGCTTCTCTCACAGATCTCACAGAATTTCTCATGTTTTATGGACCACAATTGCGTAAATGGTCATCCAGCTGGATGTGCAATGACAACCTCCATGGGTGGAGTGTAAAGGTGGCTGCCATCCATGGAACGTATCCGGAGATGTTACCTTATAAACCACAGGCTTTTATTTTCCATGATGACCTTTCATATGGCAACTTACCAAATGCCTTCTGGACAACTAAGTTCAATACTGTACATCCATTAGTTCCCCTCTATCCACAGCAGATGTTAACTACTCAAAAAATTCTAATAATTTTGTTCAGCATGGTTTCCATTTCAGAAAACCACGTTGAAATCTGCCTAATTATCTTGAATTTCTCTTAATTCCCTGCCATAATAACTTTAAAAATACCTTCTAACATTTTCCCCATGACAGATGTTAAACTAACTGACCTGTAGGTTCTTGCTTTCTCTTACCATTCCTTTTTGATTAAGGGAGATACATTTTCTATTTTTCAATCTGATGGAACCTTTCCCAAATGAATGAGTTTTGGGATAATAAAACTAGTGCAGCAACTGTCTCACTAGCTGTTTCTTCTAAGACCTAAGATGAAGTTTGTCAGGACGTGGAGAATTGTCAGTAACAGCTCCAACAAAATGCTCAGGGTCACTTCCCTAATATCCATGATTTTCTTGATTTCCACTTCCATTCCATTTCTTGTTTCATAGTTATTTCTGGAATGTTAATTCTATCCTTCATATGGAAGATGATACAGAATGCCTGTGATGTATTTATTTTTCATTATTAAATCAAGGCTCAATGAGTAATTTCTGGTCCTGGCCATGAATGTCCCATTGACCCCAAATATTTCATCCTTCTATTACATGTATACCTTAATCTGATTGGATCACCCCAGCGATATTCCCTCAAGTCTAATCTCTCAGGCTCTTTCTTCAAAGTTCCCCAGGCCTCAGTCACCCCAGGTCCTACACCAGTGTCCCCTAACCCTGGTCTTTCCCTTCCTCTCTCTACTTCTTTTCTGTGACTTCATGCCTTCCAACAACCAGCACCTCAGTCTGGCAGTCTGATGCCTTGAAATAGTTTCCAAAGATGATGAAGTCTTCTCATCAAATCTTGGCAGTTCCTCAAGGAAATCCATTCTAAGTTTCTCAATTGCTAAACAGGTCATGATGATCTCACTCCCTCCCCAGCTCCTGTAAAAATCAGGCCAATGTTTCAGTTGAAAAAGAAAAGACCAGGGCTTCATTTTAATGATGTTAAATCTAAGCGCTTATTTACTTCAAAGATGTTTCATAACATAAATGGTAAAAATAAAATAGATTTTACATGTTTTCATAGAATCCTCACAGTGTGGAAACAGGCCATTCAGCCCATTGAGTCCATATCGACCCTCTGAAGAACATCCGATCCCCCCTACCCTATTCTCGTAACCGTGCATATTCTGTGGTTAATCCACCTAACCAGTATACCTTTGGATTGTGGGAGGAAACCACAGCACCTGGAGGAAAGCCGTGCAGACACAGAGAGAAGGTGCAAACTCCACACAGACAGTCCCCTGAGGGTGAAATCTAACTCAGGTCCCTGGCACTGTGAGGTAGCAGTGCTGACCACTGAGCCACTGTGTCATCCTGTTACATTTAACAGCAAGAAATAAGAATCAAACTACACAGTGATTAAAATCCTCAGTACTTTTGTTGCACAGTTTCCAAAAGAGAAAGGTATTAATAGTCTGCTGCAATTCATTTGTTCATAAAATTGGAATGTTGAACACATCTTTGACACTAGTATACATAAGATGTGAACAACGTGAAATTAAACTGGTAATTAATTTCAGCATTGGACATATAAAAGGTTTATTATTCCACAAATTAATTAATAATTCTTTTTAATGTACCTTAAAGTTTCAGGGAATTCTTCCCTGAACATAAGCCTGATTCTTGCAATATTTTTTATGAGTCCTAAAATCAATATGACACCATAAATATGACTAAGTGTTCAGTAGATGATTCAATCCGTTTGATGAGAAAAGCCAATCTATTCCAACTCAATAGGTAGGCAAAATAGCAGTGTTTCAATCTTAGTTATATTGCGAAGAATTTGAATTTCTGGTCCTTTTGGCACAGTCAACTTTTAATTTGGTTCGAGTTGATGAGGATATTGAAAACTAGAACAAAACCTTCTTAGGCTAGTTCCCAGATATACATTGAAATACTCTCAGTAATGGGTGGAGAGGTTCTCTTTGTAACAGGCATGCTCATCATCAGAAAGTGTGTATGGGGACAGACAACCAGATGGGTTGCAAAACCAAAGAAGGTTACAGACACAGGCAGAGACAAAGCCATGGAGATTTCTGAACATGAAAACAAGTCCCAGTGCAAAGTCAAGACTTTGCTGCACTGATAGTCAAGGTAGACAAGTGAGCAAAATGAAAGATAATTGGAACTTAAAGTTCAGATACAGACAGTAGAGTATTGGATGAGCTCAGATTTGTGTAGAATGGAATATGAAAGCTGGCCAGGAAAGCTTTGGAATAACAATTCTGAAGGAACAAAAGCATGGATAAGGTTTCATAAGCAGATGAGCTGAGGCAAGTACAGAGACAGTAAATGCTACAGAGGTAGAAATAGGTTGTCTTTGTGATAGGGATGATGTAAGGTCAGAAGCTCAGCTCAAGTCAAACACTACACCAAGAGTCATAGAGCCATACAGCACAGAAATAGACCCTTCGGCCAACTAGCCCATGCTGAACATAATCCCGAACTAAGCTAGACCCATCTGCCAACTCCTGGCCCATATCCTTCCAAAGATCTCCTATTCATGTTCTTATCCAAACGTCTTTTAAACGTTGTAATTGTACCCACATCCAACACTTCCTCAGGAAGTTCATTCCATACATGAACTTCGTGTAAAAAAATGCCTCTTGTCTCTTTAAATTTCTCTCCTCTCACTTTAAAAATGTGCCCCTGAGTCTTGAAATCCCCCATCCTAGGGAAAAGACCACTACCATTAACTCTATCTATACCTCTTATTATTTTATAAACTTCTATCAGGTCACCTCTCAACCTCCTATGCTCCAGTGAAAAAGTCCCAGCTTATCTAGCCTTTCTTTATAACTCAAAACGTCCATATCCGGCAATATTCTGGTAAATGTCTTCTGAACCCAAGGTCTGGTTTTGCTGGAGGCAATCGCCAGGGAGGCAATGAGAAAAGTCACATTGGACTCAAAATATTAATTCTCTTTTTCTCTCTCCATAGGTAGCGCCAAACTTATTGAGTTTCTCCTGCAGTTTCTGTATTTTTTTTCAGATTTTCAGCATCGACAGTAGTTTGATTTTATTTAGTGGCATCTATAATTAGTAAGTTTATGATGGGAACAAAAAATGATGACTTTGAACGTCCTAATGTTTAATTGAACTTAAATCTGTTTGTAGTTTGACAAATAGTCAAACTATTAGAAGGAATGGGGAATCAATGCAAATTGTCAGCATTTTCTTATTTACATTTAGTTTGTATTTGATCCTATATCAATGAGTGCCAGAAATGTTAATGTCAACAGATATCAGCAAAATAGTTGCAGAAATGCAAGTAGTTCTGGGTGTAAATAAAGTAAAATTCATACAGTAAATTCCAGTCCGCAACAGCTTTTTGAAAATTCAACTCTTCAGTCTTTAGGGATGCCTTCATACATCAAACTACCAATCTCCTCGGAGACTGAAACTAGATTGATAAAACATGACGTTTTCTTTTACAGAAACTAGCCTTCTCATCCGAAGTAGTCAAACAGAGTATCTTTAATGATACCTTCTAGCAAGTTACCTATAACTAACATCAAGCTAAACAAGCCTCTCATTTCACAATTTTGGCTTGTTGCCTTTTGTGAATAATGGTACAACATGAGCCTCCCTTCAGTCCATAGGAACCATCCTAGACTCCAGCAAGCTATTAAATATATAGGCATGAGGCTCACTTAGCATAGCTCCCATTTCTTGGGGCCTTGGGGAAATGCCATCTGGTCCAGCAGTTCAGTCTGATTTATTCTCTTCAGGATTACATCTGCATCCACTTTAACATTTACAACTCTAGTATCAGCTACACATTGCATTCATGGTAACTGAGCTCAGTCAATCAGAGTAAAGGCTGATGCAAAGTAACCATTTAAAACCTCTGGGAGTACACCTAAATCTGCTTTGAGGAATCGCTCAATGGCCCTCTGTAGTCTTTTACTGCCTTCTGACTCCTAAATTACTAAAGGTAAATTTATTATTACTAGTGCAATTATTCACAACTGACCTTTTGCTCACTTTAATAACAGTTTTAGTTACCTTTAGATGAGCATATTATGTAATCCTACTCTTTACTCATGTGGAGGCAAGCCATACACATCAACTTAACCGGAGATCAGACGTGTGTGTGCCTCCAACCGCGTCAGAATGGTGGCGGAGGGATTTAAAAATTAAGTTAGGTCCTCATCCCAGGATTCTCAACTCCATTCCCAACATCCCCAATCTTCACTGGCATTGTATAAGAGTGAGGGTAGTGAGCACACATCCTGAACTGCCAATCTAGCCAGTTCCATTGTAAAGGTAAACATCTTCTAACTAAAATGTTCAAGGAGTTTGACCAGCTTTGCAATATTTGCCCTTTAGATGAGTAATGAACCTTTGTCTGGATTCAGAAACATCTCAAATCTAAGTTCAAAAGGTTTTAGTCATGCCTCTCATGACTCCACCATACCAATTTAATGTTAACTCTTTCCTCTCAATGGCTGATCATCACCCCATGCCAACCCATTAACAACTCATGCCCAGCTCCAACTGCATGACCGCTTATCGACTCATGGCCAGCTTAATGCAAAATCATTCTGCCCTCCTAACTCCAATGACTCCTCATATCATCAATGCCAACTCACAGCTATTCCATGCCATTCACTCAATTTTTATAATGTACAGAATCAGTCACCCCATTGTAGCAAACGATTATGTGAAAACACTGTGAAATTCATAACTTTTTCAAAACCAGTGTTTCTCCAACCATCAAAGGTGTAAATCAAACAGATCATTAATGTGTCAATAGAATGAGTTTAATCACTTCACACCTCTTAGTCCTGTGCAAATAAATGTCGCGACATTGTCAAGAATGGCAGAGAAAAAATAAAAGTAAAGAATTGTCAAACAAACAAAGTCAACAATTCTACCTAGCTAGGTAAACGACCTCATACTCATATTATCTATTTACAAGCCTAGGCTCTTGCTAAACATGCATAATTATGTTCTTGACACTTTAATGTTTCATTAGTTTGATGTTTTTAAAGGCTTATAGGAACATGAGTTCTTTCCTAAATATTTTGAATGGGAGCAATTTTATTCTCAGCTGTTTTACGCATGGCTCTTCTATAGTAAGGTTCTATGTATTTTACATAATGTAGACTGGGTGAATGGGTATGAAGGAACCATAACCTACCACAGAGAGTATGGGTCGTTGTGGGTACATGAGAGGTTATTAGTTGGTATTGAGTTAGCATGGGGACCGAGTCAGAAGTGATGGGATGTGAGGAGAGACAGTTAGATGGCTTAAAATGTAACCAAATAGGGACAAAGGCTATTTTCACAATCAACCCAGCTCAGCATTTATCCTGCTTCTATCAGCACACAACTACCTGGACCAAAATTTAGGTTTGACAGGGCTCTTTCCGCCAAGGTGACTCTGCAGAGTTGGAAAATGTCCTGACTTAAGTTGCCCATCTCAAAGAATAAATCTGGCCTAGAATCTTCAATGGAAAGGCTGGCCTTCAACAAGAGCCAGAGAAACATAACTATGGAGGAACAGTGGCTTGAACATGCTAAGTCCAAATGACAAGGAAGCACTTCAGCAGGCAGAAGAGGTTGGAACTAAGGTGGGCAAAGCTTGATAAAAAGTGAAAGAGAGATCATCATCATAGAATCCCTACGGTGTACAAACAGGCCATTCAGCCCAACAAGTCCACACCGACCCTCTGAAGAGCATCCTACCCTGCATTTCCCATGTCTAATCCAAACATCCCTGGACACTAGGGTTAATTTAGCATGGCCAATCCACCTAACCTGCACATATTTGGACTGCGGGAGGAAACCCACTCAGACACAGGGAGAATGTTTAAGTTCCACATAGACAGTTGCCCGAGGGTGGAGTTGAACCCAGGTCCCTGGCGGTGTAAGGCAGCAGTGCTAACCACTAGCCACCATACTATATACTTCAGAATTATCATGTCTTGAGATAGAATATATAAGGAGGAACTATTTCCACTAACAAAGCAGTCAGTACACAAACTGAACACAATTGCCAATGAAAAAGAGAGAAGATTAGGGTCATTTCTTTCACACGTTGTGTTGTTTTGGTCTGAAATGAACTGCTTGAAGGGATAGTGGAATCAGCTGAAATGGTTCCTCTCAAAAGGGAATTGCATAAATTCTTGAAGAGGAAATTGCAGTCAATGGGCACAAAGCTGAGGGCTGGATTTAACTGAATACCCTGACTTGTGTTTGCCCCAAGGCAACAAAGTGGGCTGGGGCAGTAAATCGGAGTACAGCTGCTTTGGGACGACTTTGCACCGCAGTCCCATGGCTAAGAAAGTTTCCCAACAAAAGACAAGATAGGATGCAGATCACAGCCCATTTCATGAAGGCAGATACTAATTTGTATAATGAAGGCCCACCTTAGGGCCAACAGACATATGGAAACAATATCTCTGCGCTAATCCAGAGGGCCATCAAAGCCAGAGGCTCCATAACTATATAGAATAGCCACAGCTAGAAAAGATATCTGAAAACTAACCCACAATGGGATTTCACCTCTGCTGGTGCCCAGCGTTCTGAATTTTTATTTATTATTTTACTATTCTGTTTTTCATATATACTGACATGTCTTAGCAGTGCCCCCTATTAGATTCTGAGCAGGGACATGGAGATGGCCAAGTAGGAGGCTGCTTCCTGCATAAGAGCCACGACAGTTCTCCTGCCGACAGCTGAAGTCCAGCAGCTCCACAATACAAACACATAATTTAGGAGAAGATGGCCATTCTGCCCTTTGATCCTGCTCTGACATTCAATAAGATGAGTGATGACTGATTGAAATTCCACATTCCCATCTACCCCAACCAACTTATAGATTCTTGTTAGACAAGGGGATCAATCTAACTCCGCCTGAAAAATATTCAATGACCCCACCTCCACCACCTCATGAGACCTAGAATGCCAAAGTTGCCCAACCCTCTGAGAGAAAACACAGAGCAACACAGTATTGCAGACAACAAGGTGTAGAGCTAGATGAACACAGCAGGCCAAGTAGCATCAGAGGAGCAGGAAGGTTGATGTTTCGGGCCTAGGCATCAACCTTCCTTCTCCTCTGATGCTGCTTGGCCTGCTGTGTTCATCCAGCTCTACACCTTGTTATCTCCGATTCTCCAGCATCTGCAGTTCCTACTATCTCTGAAACAGTATTGCAGATGTTGGGTTCCAAAACCTGCAGTAAAATTCAGCACAATAAGTCTTTCATAAAATCGTTGGCCAGTTGGCTTCCTTCTCTGCTGTCAGATTCTGTGCTCAGTAATCTCAGCTGATACATTTTCTCATGTGGTGGGATGTGAGCAATGAGAGTTAGGGGATGACCAAACAGCAAGGAGAAATTCCAAGATGTTGAGGCTGTTGTTAAAGTCACCTCAGCTCAGCACTCAACTGTCTCTATGTTTGCCTCCAATCTTTCTCCAGGGGCATTGCTCCCGATTCTATCCTTATCTTACTTCCTAGAACATGAATCAGGTTTGACAGGGCACTCTCTGCAGACATTATTACACTCAGCCATTATTTCTTCATGCAGAAACGTTATCAGATGCAAAACTGAAATTAGATGAGTTTATTGTTTTGAAAGAAGGGACTGGCCATGGCAACGTTTCGGAAAGCATGCCCATGGGGAACTGGCTACCAGAATCATGAGGGACAATAGCTGCCACTTATTGATAACCTGGAGTCTGGCAGCTTGCTTGTGCAGCTATTAGCACACAATTATTGGAGTAAGTGTAATACAAACATCACTTGTTTGAGAAGACATCTTCTTGCATTTGGTTCAGGTGGGAGGTTAAAAGCAAGAAAAACTCTCAAACCCAAAACTCACAAATCTGCAAATGTCTACCTTAAAGAAGGCAGCTTGGTGATGGGGTGAGGGGAATGTTGGGGGAGTGAACATGAGGAAATAAATTTGCTGTCAGGAGGTAGATTGAAGAGTGCATGGAGAAGCAGGACAAAATGTATCTTACTAAGGTTTCATGTTTTAACCTAAGTCTGTCACGTTTCACTGGTAGTGGACAAGCCAACAGGTAAAAGGAGGGAAGGAGGGCTGGATCCATGAGGTAAAAGCATTCGCCTATAAAGCATAACATATGAATCTGAAGATGGAATGTGTCTTCAAAACTCAGCAAGCCTGCCCTGTAAACTATTTCAATCCTTACCATCTTCAACAATTTTCCAACAATACAGACCACCACTCCCAACACTCCCTACCCCTAGGCTATTCATTCAGGAGCAAATAACTACTGAAAAGGCAGATTTCTCACCAACAGAAGTATTGTGTGTAAGTAAGCATGAGCAATTGTGAATGAAAGAAAACTGCTCCTCCAGGGAGGATCTAAGAATGACCAACTTCAACTAAGGAGCTTAGGAACTCAGATCTCAGTGGGTATTTGCCACTGACTGCAGGGAAAGGGATTAGCATTGCCATTAATTTAATACTACCATAAAAGAAAATTTGCCTTTAACAATTTTGTGGAGATTGTTATATGGCACTTTGAGTGCTGGTGGTTTTTCTGTAAGGAGACCATCAGTGACTTTGATACAGTGGAAATAATCCTTGTTAGACTATATAATTCTCTATCACTTACATGTTAGTAACCCGTCATCTGTGGCCTCATAGCAAAATAGAATGGGATGTTACACAATAAAACGATAGAAAGAGTCTAGTCAAAGTATTAAGTCTGTGCTGGTCTTTTTTTCTCCATCAATCATCTAATTTATTTCCACTCTAAACCTTGATTCTAAACACTTTTAATATTCTTCCATTTCAAACAACTAATTACCCTGTATTTAATGACTCTTTTACAGCAACAAGAATTTGACTTATCTCAGACAAAGCCTGCAATCTGCTCATGTTTGGGAATGAGAAGGTTGATTGAGTCAAACAAGTCATTGCTGCTTGAGTAATAGCAAAGGAAGAAAAGAAATACTTGCATACACACACTTTTGAGTACCAAGAAACAAACTTCTATGAAGGGGTGTTTTCAGGTTATTGTAACTAAAACCAGAATCAAAGAAGGTTGAGTTAAACTAAAATAAAAGTTCAGGTGTCAATGATGTATTCCAGTCACTGTGGGGCGCACCAGTTGCAGAAGGCCTCAAGTGCACTGCTGGGCACTGCATGCTCCATCCCCAGGGAGAACCAGGCACAGACTTAACTCCAGACAATAGGCTGACAGAGGGACCAAACAACCCCGCTGCCTGCGATAACAAGGTGTAGAGCTGGATGAACACAGCAGGCCAATCAGCATCAGAGGCGCAGGGAGGCTGACATTTCGGGCCTAGACCTTTCTTCAGAAATGGGGGAGGAGAAGGGGACTTTGAAATAAATAGGCAGAGAGGGGGAGGTGGATAGAAGATAGGTGGAGAGGAGACAGACAGGTCAAAGAGGTGGGGATGGAGCCAGTAAAGGTGAGTGTAGGTGGGGAGTTAGGGAGGAGATAGGTCAGTCCAGGGAGGACGGACAGGTCAAGGGGGTGGGATGAGATTAGTAGGTAGGAGATGGGGGTGTGGCTTGAGGTCGGAGGAGGGGATAGGTGGGAGGAAGGACAGGTTAGGGAGGTGGAGACGAGCTGGGCTGGTTTTGGGATGTGGTAGGGGGAGGGGAGATTTTGAAGCTTGTGAAGTCCACTTTGATATCATTGGGCTGCAGGGTTCCCAAGCCGAATATGAGTTGCTGTTCCTGCAACCATCAGGTGGGCCAGGATGGACATGTCGTCTGAGGAATGGGAGGGGGAGTTGAAGTGGTTCGCGACTGGGAGGTGCAGTTGTTTCGTGTGAACCCCAAGCCTCCGCTTTGTTTCCCCGATGTAGAGGAGGCCACAACAGGAACAGCGGATGCAGTATACCACATTAGCAGATGTGCAGGTGAACATCTGCTTGATGTGGAAAGTCTTCTTGGGGCCTGGGATGGGGGTGAGGGGGGAGGTGTAGGGACAGGCGTAGCACTTCCTGCGGTTGCAGGGAAAAGTGCCGGGTGTGGTGGGGCTGGAGGGGAGTGTGGAGCTGACAAGGGAGTCACAGAGAGAGTGGTTCCTCCGGAAAGCAGATAAGGGTGGGGAGGGAAAAATGTCTTTGGTGGTGGGGTCGGATTGCAGATGGCGGAAGTGCCGGAGGATGATGCGTTGGATCCGGAGGTTAGTGGGGTGGTACGTGAGGATGAGGGGGATTCTGTTTTGGTTTTTATTGCGGGGAGGGGTGTGAGGGATGAGTTGCGGGAAATGTGGGAGACACGGTCGAGGGTGTTCTCGACCACTGTGGGGGGGGGATGTTGCGGTCCTTGAAAAACGAGGACATCTGAGATGTACGGGAGTGAAATGCTCATCCTGGGAGCAGATGTGGCGGAGGCAAAGGAATTGGGAATAAGGCTTGGCATTTTTGCAGGAAGATGAGTGGGAAGAGGCGTATTCTTGGTAGCTGTGGGAGTCAGTGGGCTTGAAATGGATATCGGTTTCTAGGTGGCTGCCAGAGATGGAAACAGAGAGCTCCAGGAAGGAGGGAGAGGTATTAAAGATGGTCGAGGTGAACTTAAGGTTGGGGTTGAAGGTGTTGGTGAAGAGGATGAACTGTTCGAGCTCCTCGTGTGAGCACGAGGCGGCGCCGATACAGTCATTAATGTAATGGAGGAAGAGGTGGAGTTTAGGGCCAGTGTAGCTACGGAAGAGGGATTGTTACACAGAAGCTCCAAAGAGGCAGGCATAGCTTGGTCCCATGCGGGTACCCATGGCCATCCCCTTTGTCTGCAGGAAGTGGGAGGAATTGAAAGATAAGTTGTTGAGGGTGAGGTATCTCTGAAACAATTTTAACCCTGCTGCCTGGACCTGTTTTTGGCTGCCTTCCCAAAAGGAAAAATACAGCAAAACTTGCAAATAAGACATACTGGTCTGACTCACATGTATATCTCAAGTGAGCTCCAATCCAACCAGTATGTTCATTTCCAAGCATTTTTTTTTTAATTGATTTTTCCCACTGGAGTGCCCAGGACTAGGAACAGACCAAAAGTTTTGCATTCCAATCTGTCTCCTGCACCCTCTTTGAAGATCAGCAGCACAGGGCTGAAGTGCAACAAAAACTTGAAGAGCATCCCTCTAAGATATTGGCGCAGTAGCTATAACTTCAAACATTGCATGTACTTAAACATTCACTCTTCAAGATGCAGAAATTACAGGCAACTTTAGAGTTGTGAATTGATTTAACTTCCGATTGCAACGGACTTTTGCATTTAACACCAAGATTTGCATTTAAGTAACACTTTTCACAACCACTGGACCTCCCAAAGTACTTTACAATTAGTAATATACTTTTAAAGCACCATCACTGTTGTGATACTGAATGACAGAAAACGTAATGGCGTAAAGTATATCAAGGAGGACTAATTTATAAATTACACAAAATTGCCATTCTGTCATCCAAGATTCATTGAAACACAAATTAATTTTAGCAAGTTTGGCTCACTCTCAAAACCGAGCTATCTCAGTGAGAACAAAATACCTTACAAAAAGAAAATGCAGAAACGCCAACTCTTAATTGTTCATAAAACAATTAAATATCATTTTAGTGTCAAACACTACACTTCTGTACATTCCCAAGATAGTTTCCTAAAATTCCTACTATATAGGCAATTTTGCAACAATCTAGACCAAACAATATTAAAGCAGAGTCGGGTGACTTTATTTTTACTTCCTCGAGGATGTGTGTGAAGCAAGAGAGGTAAACAATGGTGCGTGCTTCATACCCAGGGCAATGCATGATAAATCACCTGACCTTTGCAGTTTCCTCTCAATCCTCCAAATTGCTGCCTAATTCCTTAAATTCAAAAAAACTTCTGCTTGAAAGAATAAATTAAGATTGTTATCTGTATCTGCTGTAAATAATACCCACAATAGATAAGAATTCTTGATCTTCCACAAAGTACAATTTTTTATGTTGTTTACCTGGGAGAGAACAATTTATTATAATGAAGACAAAGGACACAAGACAGCTCATGAATAGGATATTCCAGTATTTTTTCATCCATGTTTTGTTCACAGATCCTGCTTTGTTTCTGTCCCTGTTTCAGATTGACTAAACTGTTACGGAGCAATTGACATGCTAATCACAACTGAATATTGAATGGAATAGTCTCAATCCAGAGCAGTTTAGTTGTAGTTGCAGGATGCTATCCTGGGAACCTACTGTCAGACAATAGAAGAAAGGATGACACGTTTGAACTTGTAACAGATGGAACTACGGTATAATAAATTCAGAACAATGCTTCAATTTACCTGCATTGGGAATTTGGCTCAGTGTTTTGGTCATACTGTACTAAAGCAATGAAAAATACAAGCAGGAATTCTAGAATCATTTCTGTTTGGAAAAAAACGCTAACAAGATTCATTTCTCAGTTATGCTAATCTATTCTGTGTAGAATATAGTGCAATCTATTAGAACAAATAATCATAGAATCATAGAACCGCTACAGTGTGGAAACAGGCCCTTCAGCCCAACAAGTCCACACCGAACCTCAGAGCATCCCACCCAGACCCACCCCCCCAACAACGCACCTAACCTACACCTCCCTGAACACTACGGGCAATTTAGCATGGCCAATCCACCTAACCTGCACATTTTTGGACTGTGGGAGGAAACTGGAGCACCCGGAGGAAACCCACGCAGACACGAGGAGAACGTGCAAACTCCACACAGACAGACGCCCGAGGCTGGAATTGAACCCGGGTCCCTGGCGCTGTGAGGCAGCAGTGCTAACCCCCTATTTTATAGATCCTCAATATGTAGTATTTCCTACAGAAATGTTTAATTTTGCAGCATTTACATTTTGTTATATAGTACATTTGAGGATCTCTCATTCAGTATTTACTTTGGAGAATCCGTTCTTTGAGTGAACGAGGAAAAGTGCCAAAAATAACCAAGTCAGCTGCATGCCATATTGCTACGTTGTCATCTTCAATACTACAATTGCTTTACATTACTACAAGAGGTGCAAGATTTCTGTAAATTGTAGGCTGAAACAATCTGAAAGAAAATAACTTGATTGCAAAGTTCAACTTTGTAATACCACTGTCATTTCTTCACCCCTTTCAATGTTCTTGCCTTGCTTTCACTGTTGAATTTCAGGGAACCTGTGTACCCTCAGTTAAATCATAAAATTCCTGTTAATTTTTTAAAAAATGCTTTGATGAACTTTAAACATGTTGAAATTAACAACATTCCTCCCTAAACGGGTTTCCCACATACACCCTACCATGCTGCAGGTAAATGCAATAAACTAGCTTCCTGGCATGGTGTTAATTCCTATGCTTTTATCTCTCATCTGCTCCAAAACCCACATGCTCGAGCAAGTAAAAACTCACCCAGGAAGGTGTTCTATTAATGGACCAAACATAACCTAACCACTAGTCCATCTGTATATTGATAATTGACATTTCTATGACACACCTCACAAGTAAGAGCTGTCTTTTATATAATAGGGACAGGCTACCTTTCGTAAGAAAATATAGAATGAGGTCTGGTAACAAAGTAAAAACGAAGGAGTTTTCAGTTGGCGTCCAATCTTATTGAAATATTTTATTCTTTAACTAAGCTTGAAAAACATAAAGCTTTGAAGTCCCTTGTTTTATTTTTTTGCTCCAGAAGTTGTGTAAATTCCCTACAGAGATTCAGTTTAAATACAATTCGTGAATCCAAGCATTTCCTTAATAAACGCAATCACACCTTGTTACTAAATGCTTTCATTTAAGGTCCTGCAAAGACTTTTCAAAGCTAAGCAAGTCTTTTTTTTACAAAGACTATAAAACCAGTACTTTTTTCATTAGGCCCCTTTCAGCTTACATTTATAGTTGTTCATCAGTGTAGCCCATTAGGCATTTAAACAGCTTAGCCTACAGCATTTTGATGTGTTAATAGAAGTGAAGTGGCAGTTCTCTCTGTGCCTTACTCATTTGGGAGTTCCATTTATGTTCTAGCTCTAATTTAACACCACAGTTGAATACTTAAAAATGAAGCACAGTCTTTTTTATATTGTAATGAATTCAATTAGGTAATGAGATAATACCATGATGCAAATAGATAAAAAGTCAAAGTAAAAACCATTTTGTTTTTAGGAATTTGACTGCACCAAACATCAGGCCTGTTCCTTACTTTTTTGGGGGGATTGACTGTTCTCTAATGTCTGCTACCCATAAACTATTGTATTATAAATCTAAATTTACCAAGAGTTAGGAGGAGCAGGACTGCTGATTTTGACTGCATAGTACTCCTGTCATCTGCCAACAATCCTGCTTTTACTGTCCTCCAACCTAAGTGCCTACCTGAGGGAAGCAGCCCCAAATGGAAGTGATAGTGAGTTGTCTGTGAAGACACAATATGTACCAGCAGCCTGAAACCCCATTTCATTGGGAAATGTCATGTTGACTTTGCAATCACTAAATAAGGCCTGAGAATGGGCCTAGGACATTTAAACCCAACACTTTAAAAAAATATTCCCTTGGATCTCTCCTTTGAAAACAGCTACACTGTTTCCTGAACAGAAAGATGAAAGATCATTTGATAACCTGCCACAAGTCAAATCTCTGCACATAATGGGCATAATTTTAACCACGCCTACCTTATCCTTCCTTCACCTCCTTATATTCCAGGATGGATTGGGAGGAAAATGATAATTGGGTTAAAATTTCAAGAAGTGGGAAACCGTGACCCACATCCATAGAGATCACATCTTGTTTTAACAAAGGTCAGTCGGAGGTGGGTTTCTAATTTAATATTTTTCAGAATCTGTGTTTCTCAGACTTTTAGCTATTTCATTTTTCACATCAGTTGGCTGTGTTTTCCAGTACTCGGCAAACTCTCAACTGAAAGGAGATGAAAGTGATTGAATCATTTTCCGGTATTCCTAGTTGACCAGGAGGAGCAGGAATGCTTGTTTCATCCTAGACCCAGAGGGAATCTGTTCAGAACCTGAGATTATAATCCCTATCAAGATTTCTGGCTGCTAGCTGATTTTTTTTTTCAGGCTTCCCCGCTAGGCATGTGTCTCCAGGTCCTCTAAATGTCTCCCTCAATCTGTTGTCTCAACTGTTGTCCTCCCAGAGTGTCTGACCCATCTACTCCTAGAATGTCCACCTGACCAACCTCTGGAAACCCACCAGGCAACATTCACCCCAATTTCTCTGATCCACAGAAACTCTGCCTCCTCTCTATCCCAGTTGTGTCTTGATGCCGAATTTTTCTACCTGCCTCTCAAGCTGGCTGGCAGCCATGGAACTGATTCAAAAATATTTTAATAAGTTCCTCTTGTTAAATTTGGTACAACATTCATGGGAGCTTGTATGACTAGGTTTCCAGTCAACTATGTTGCTCCTTAACAACTCTTGCCAATAAATATCAGGGTTAGAGATATGCAAGGATGGTAAAATTAAGGCTGTAAGTGTCACATCCAGCTGAGATAGTCACTGAATGAAAGCTCTTTCAAGTACTGAAAATTAGTTCATTCCGTAAGTTCATACAGAGGGAAATAAATATAGTTGAGATTCCTCTGGCACTGGAGAGTCCAACAATATTGTGCAGACTGTTTTGCTCTCAATTATTTTTGTGGCATTGAAGGAGTGTGAATGAAGTGGTCCACTATCCTGACTAGCAATAACCCAGTACTTATGTTTGTATTTCTCTCACATCAATGTTGTCAATGCAGAATCACTTCTTGGCACTGAATCTGTAAAAACACAATTACCAAGGTGAAGTAAGTTATTCTGGCTGCACACATCAATGCCCATGGGATTGCAACCATGTCAGAAACCTGATATTATAGCAGTTATTCAGGTAACATACTACAGTCATATGCCGCATTTTTCCTTACAGAGCATTAAAAACTGGTATTGAGATGCAAGCTGGCAACTCATGAGACTGATTAACACACCACATTGGTATTCGATTGGCACCGAGTAGGTTAGAATGGCACAAAGGTCATTATGACACACTTTGGAGGCCAGATTAGAGCAAATGTCAGTGCCTATTAACTTCCAATAGCCTGGTCCAACAGGGGTATTGACATTGATGTCTGTCTAACAATTGTAGAAATTCCAACTGAGCCTTGAAGAGTAGCAGTGAACGCTGTCTGCAAGATTTTCAGCAGGGATCTAAAAATGGATGGCAGCACAGAAGACAAATGCTGCCTTCCACATCCAGAACAAAGAATGGAAATGCAAGAGGTTTACAGAGAATAAGGGCTGTTTGCAAATCGTAAAATCAGAAACAGAGAAGAATGTAAGGCTGTGGAAAATCTCTGCTGTACCAGTTCTTCAATCTCAATGTAAAGAACCTTCAGTCAGTCCAAGCTATTAATTCAATGTCCATAAATCTTTCGGGGCATGTTTCTCTTGTCACCTGGATTTGGAATGAATGAAGCCTTCAGCCACTTAGCAGCAGGTGCTGTTGGGAAGTGAACCAGCTGTGACTTTCTTTTAATGCAACAAAACCAGCTGACAAACAACACTGACAGAACCCAGTTACTGGCTGTTAATTGGTCTATAAAATAGCATGGATGGAACTGTAAGCTTCACCATGGATCATTTAGCAGCTACATACAGTGATGATTGCCAATAGCAACTGAAATAAGAAGGAGGGATTAACATATGGGGGGAAGCACAGACAAGAATTGCTATCAAATAGACATCAAAGGAACATTGCGAGTAACAATGAATTGGACCTAGGTTCAAAGAGTTATCAGTGTTTTGTGGTTCTTCTTGATAATTCTGCCACTAATGTCACTGAAATATCCACAACTTAAATAAAGAGTGGAATTGTCACCAAATGCAACTGTGGATTCTTTGGAAATTACAGCAGAGCAGGCAACTTCATTCTCTCTTCAGCTCAATCTGTGATTCGTTTGAGAGCGCAGAATGCTGAAGGGGAAATGAGAAGACTTTTTCAACCTGCTCACTTGAGCGTAAAACTGACATAGTGGATTGACCATCCCACTGAAAATGCTCCTTCACTTTCTGGACTATTGATCTGAAATAAAAAAAAATTAAAAACTTCTTTTTATGCAATTGCATTTCACAGGAGCATTGTAAATCAAAGTAGGACATTGAACCTCATCAGGGGTTATAAAATCACATAGTCAAAAGTGTGTTCAAAGAGTAGGGTTTATAAATTTTAAATAAAGGCAAGTGATGTAAGGACATGGAAAAGTGAAGGGATAACAATCCAGAGCTTAGCCCTAGGCAACTGAAGGCTCAACCACTAATAGTCGAGTGATTAAAAAGGGAGATACACAAGATGGCAGAATTGGGGGAGCAGAAATATCTTTGAGGATAATGGGCTGAAGAAGAATACAAAAATAGGGAGAGTGAGGCTATGGAAGGATTTGAAAATGAAGATGCAAACTTTAAAATGAAGGTATTGCTTGACTGGAAACTAATCAAGGTCAGCGCACACAGGGAAACAAAACTTGATGCGAGTTAAGACATGGGCAACTGAGCTTTAGATGTTTTATTTGTTACCAAGTCAGAATATTAAACATAATTTTAAAACATGTGTCCCGTATGTCCTGTTTGTGTTCATTCTACATACCAGTCTATTTTTCAAATGTTTTCACTCTAAGATTAAGCTTCTATTCCTCAAATTCATTCCATTTTCAATGTAAATCATTTTTATCTTGACATTCCTTCCATTGCTTTCAATCTTCTGCAAACTCATTTTGTACTTAACAGCCTCCGCATTAATTATGTGATTATCTCTCAATTATGACTGACACTTAACTAAAGCCAACCATCGTATGTTCTAATCAACCTGTTCTGAGCTGTTTCTATTACACGCCTCTGGAACAGATGGCACTTGAACTTGGACCTTCTAGCTCAGAGGTAAGGATACTGCCTCTGCACTACAACAGCCCCCATATGGGCATTCTATTCATGTTAGGTTAAGACAACAGTAGGTTAATCGGAAGGTGTTGTCTGGATTAGAGCAGTGGGAGGAAAGCAAACACAAATTGAGTTAGACATGTAAATGAGGAGACACGATAAGGAGTAAATGGCAACCAGACTGGAGTTGAAGGTGTGAGCAAACATCTGGCACCTAGGAATGTTGTGCAGTGGAGTGGGTAGAAAGAAGATAGGTAGAAGCTGGTCCAAAACTGTGATCCTCTGATGGCTTCTGGATGGTGTAGCATTAATTTTGATGGAGGCTATTGAATTGTAGCTTCTTGCATCTTTAGTTCAATTAGTTAAATCAGAACTTCAGGCCTGAACTGGGCAACTTGATATGAAATTATCAGTGGGTGGGTGGGGGGAGAGTGGAGGGCATCTTGTTTTAGTGGTAGTGTTTCTATGTCTGAATTCAAGTCCCGACTTTCCTGGGGGTGTGTCATAACATGTACAAAAATTATATTAAATATTCAGCAGACTGTGTTTAAAAGATTGATGATCTTCATGAATTCTGGCGAATGTGCTGGCTCAGTCAGTGATAGCATGGTGGAAAAGGGAAAAACGCAGTTGGAATGAATTTAAGATTACATACGTGAGTTTTTAGCTATTGTTGTTTTTGAGTAATGGGAGATTTCACTTTCAGTTATAAAGGAGTGCCGCTGGGATCTGGTACTTCAGACATGGAGTATGTTTTGATAAATCTAAGCAATGCAGGCCATCAGTTTCCATCCATGAAAATGACAGATATAGAAAAAGGTTCCTTTAACAATTGCAATGAATTGACCAGGATATTACCCCTCCCACATAAATAACTGATTAAAAAGTAAATGGTAGAATTTTTAAAACTGAAATGTTACATTTTGTTAAACGGCCTGAGCCAGTTTTGTTTTAAAAAGAATAGAACTGGGTCAAACATTTGTTCTAAATTTTCAGTTTGGCAGGGGCCACTACGGAAGTGAATACATTACAGGAGATCACAGACACCACATGGTGGGAGCGGTGATGTGCCAGTGGGAATGATGACATGCATATGGAGAAATCGTTTACTACGTGGGATATGAGGTCACATGCCATCAGATAATTCATGCCAGTTGTGGGTATAATTTGTGCCAGTTGTGGATGTGGGAGACACATTAGCTTGAACAGGCACTGCAGGATCAGTCACACACTCTTAAAGGACCAAGTCTTCTTTCCTTATGACTATAAAATACATTTTATTTACTTGTTCATAACACCTGATAACTAGATGGAAATACTGTCACGAACATGATATAGTTGTGGGATAGTATATTATTGGCCAACGATAGTCCAGTAAATTCGGAAAAAAAAAAAGACTTAAAAACTTCCTAAGTTTTTTAAGGCTGCATTCCCAATTCTTTCCCTTTTACTGAAATTTGTACAGTAATGATATTCACTGTTAGCCTTGAGATAGAGGGGAGAGGTTTTGCAGATGGGTTCCAGCTGTAATATACAAGAGTGGCACAGTGGCTCAGTGGTTAGCACTGCTGCCTCACAGTGCCAGGGACACGGGTTTGATTCCACTTTTGGGTGACTGTCTGTTTATACATTCTCCCTGTGTCTGCATGGGTTTGCTCCAGTATCCTCCCACATTCCAAAGATTTGCTGGTTGGGCAGGCTGGCCACACTAAATTGCTCATTGCATCTGGGGATGTACAGGCTAGGTGAGTTAGCCATGGGAAATGCATGGTCACAGGGATAGGGTAGGGGGTGGGTCTGGTTGGGATGCTCTTCAGAGACTAGGTGTTGATGCAATGGGCCAAATGGCCTGCTCCCACACTGTAGGGATTCTACGAAGTTAAATATTGAGTGTGGAAAAACAGCATAAAGTAGATGGCAGGTGAGCATGGATGGTGGTGTACTGCTGAGAGGGCGAGGCCAAGATCAAACAAGACATATGAGGGGAAGCTCTAGGCCAATTGAGAGGTGGATTAGAATGTGCATGTTGGGTTTGAGGGAAACTCTTGCACCTTCTGGCTGACAAATTGTGCAGATAACATAACTTCCTCAAAGAGTCAGCTTTTCTCACCTCGTTTTACCTTCCAAGATTCCCAAAATCTGGGAAATGCAACCTCAGGTGATTGGCCATCCTTTCAGGACAGATTTGAGAATTTCTTCTTCTCAGAGTGTTGTTGTAGGACATTGGAACTTTAAGCCTCAGAAGATGTTGGAAATTCGGGTTAGTGAATATTTTTAAGATAGAGGTAGGTACATTTTCGTTAGGCAGTGGAATCAAGATTATTGGAGGCAGACGGGAATGTGACCCTCGAAACACAGACAGGTCAGCCATGCTTTTATCAAATGATGCAGCAGGTTTGAGGGCTAAATGGTCTATTTCTACTCCTTCTTTTTATGTCACAAAGAGCTTTATGGCTACTCATTGTTTACTGCTCAAGACTGGAACATGAACCACATTTATTGTTGTACAGGTCCATACTATATTGGGCCATTTGATAAGGAATGTGATATACAATAGTACTGGGCCACATACACTAACCTGCTGTTGAATGCTAAAGAAAAAGGCATTTGATTAGGTTAAGTTGATGCAATAAAGTGAAATTGTTTCCCAACTTGACAAATCTTCCCTGTAACTTTAGGAGACATACCTTAGGACTCCCAGGAGAGTGATAATGTCTGAATATTCATTTTATCCTTGGATCTGACTGTCCCCAGTGGGTGAATAACATCAGTTGTTTGGAGGTCTTAATCTGTATGTGGGAGAATGAGAAATAGGAAGTTTCTGATAGGTAGGTTTGAAAGTAGGTAAGTGGTTGAAAAATCATTTCTAAAATGTATAAGCAGTGAAAAATAAGGTTCACATGCTATTGTGTGGCATTGTCATGATACCTAAAGAATAAAGATCATTGATAATCTTGATCATAGAGTGAATACAAATGCTTAATAAAAGCAGCCTGTCAAAATTTAGTGAACTCTCACCTATGGTTCTAAGTAACAGTTGGCAGTCAACTCTGTTCATAAGTGGGCAAAATGCTTCAATGCAAGTGAGAGTGTGTGCAAACCAAATGAGGATCCTAATTGCTGAATGCCATAATTTGAACTGGCCTGGAAGTGCTATACTGACTTTTTTAGGTTTAGTACACAAATGTTGGATAGCCATAATTTTTGCTGGGCAGTACATATGGGATCCCTGCAACCACTTCCATTGGAGTTGATGAGTGTGTTGGCTGGCACACGGAGGCACATTTGCAGAATGATTTAGACACTAAGCAAAAGGATGCACAGGTTCTTAGACATGGCACCGAAAGTCCTGGTGGAGGAACTCCAGATGGTCAGAAATGGTCTGTACTCTCTCTCTTGCAGTGGTAGCTGGTGTTGCTCTGCTTGGCTTCATGTTGTCCTCCCATTCCTCATCTGAACGGAGGGAGTGCCCTTGCACTCTAGCAAGCTACCATTGGCTAAATACTTTTCCAGATGATTCTTAGGTGTCCAACAAATGGAATAAAACAGCACCTACTCATTTTATGTAAAGTTCTCAGAGAATTTTCTGAATAATTGCTTGACAAGATTTTATCGACACTTGATCATGTCCCAGAATGTCTTGCAATTTCAGAATTCCTCTTCACAGGTCTTGCAGCAAGTGAATGTGAAAAGCTAAATATCCCTTTAAACAGAGCTTGAAATTGACATTGACGTCATGTTCAGTATCCATAGCTAGTTGACATAAGGTATGCGTATTAGTTGTAGTGATAGGGTGTAGGAGAAGGGTAGCACCTTTCACAGAGGTGTTCATGGCATTCTTTAAAATGGCTCATCCTGTATTGATCCTCACCTTCACTAACTCTCACCCATGCTTCTAAGTAACAGTTGACAGTCAACTCTGTTCATAAGTGGGCAAAATGCTTCAATGGCAGGTGAGAGGGTGTGCAAACCAAATGAGAGTAGATTTTGTATTTTATCCTTTCAAAAGCTTTTGAGTTTGCCTCCCCAGACATGCAGAGACTAGTTTCTGCAGACAAGGTGAATGAAACCATTTTAAGGTCAAGTGGTCTTGACAACCCACCATATTGTGGATCACATAGAGCGCAATGAGGCACAGCAGATATCTTGTCTTGCCACTGGACCAAGACAGGCCAGACAAGAAAGTGAGGTTAAGGACAAACAACTCTTCCTCATTAAAATCCAATTCAAGTGCAAATGCTGTTTGGTATCTTTCCAGTTTTCATCATCTATGATATCTCTGTCACAAGCCCTGTGGTGAAGAATAAGCAACTTAGCATCAGCTGTAGGTTCAATGGGAACTGCACTTGTTGGCTGCTCGGGACATTGTGTGGTTTGTCACTGGAAAGAAGCAGAAACATAACTGGACAGCCCACAGAGAGACTGAACAGCCAGTTTCAGGACCACACGGTGCATTCCACAGCAGTAAAGGACCTTGGCCATCCCTCTTCTAGCTCAAGATTAGCTCAATAAAAACAATGAGGCATTCCAGAAACTACTGGAGGAGAAACAATGCCCCACAACGTTTTCTTGAATGACAAGTCATCACTATCCTGCACAATGCTAACCAAAAAATCCTCAGAATAGTCTAATGCAAGATGTGTGGCTGAATGAGAAAGCAGACAGAACACAGATACGTGCAGTCCACAATGATTGGAAGAGATTCTATGATGCTTTGAAACCCATTTATGGACATCAGTCTATTTGACCCTCACTTAGATTTAGCACCAATTGATCACAACTGCTCGTAGAAAAATCCCAAATTCTGGAAATATGGGCAGAGCACTTTAACCACACCCTCAGTCAGCTTTGATATTTTAAAGAAGCAATCAACTGGCTGCTACAAGCTGCCACTAGCTCTTCTTTTGATAACCCTCCAACGCTTTTTGAAATGACAAACACGATCAAACTCTAACCTAACAGCATTGCTCAAGGAGCTGATGCTATCCCAACTGGGGTCTGGTCAAAGGCCTCTTTGAATTTTTTACTGTCAATGTGAAAGCAAGGAGCCACCCCAGAAGAATACAAGTGTTCACCTGTACAAGTGGAAAGGAGCTGTCCAAAATTACAATTATCATAAAGGAACTGCACTCCTCTACATCAGTCACAAAATCTCGATCCAGGATCTGCTATCAGTGCAGTTTCAGAAAAGGCTGAAGAACCCCTGATATGATGATCATAGAATCCCTACAGTGTGGAAACAAGCCCTTCGGCCCAACAAGTCTACACTGACCCTCAGAGCATCCATCCAGACCCATCCCCCTCTAACCCACCTAATCTACACGTTCCTGAACACTACGGGTAATTTAGCATGGCCAATCCAACTAGCCTGCACATCTGTGGACTGTGGGAGGAAACCAGAGCACCTGGAGGAAACCCATGCAGACACGGAGAGAATGTGCAAACTCCACACAGACAGTCGCCCGAGGGTGGAATCGAACCCGGGTTACTGGTGCTGTGAGGCAGCAGTGCTAACCCGATGTTTGCATTTAGACAGTCCCAGGGAAAATGCCAAAAAAAGATCAAGGATATTTAACCTCATTTTTCTAGACTTGACCAATGCTTTTGACACAATCAGCTGTGAAAGCCTTTGAAAGGTAATGCAGAAATTTAACTGTCCTGAGAAATTTATCACAAAGGTTTGACAATTCCACGAAGGGATGCTGGTGTTCTTAATCTTCTGACCCACTTCCAGTCGCCCAGGCTAACATGCCAAATATCTGCACTGTATTGAAACAGTCACAGCTAATTGGGTTCGTCATGTACCCAGAATATCTGAAACTTGCAAAGCAAATTCTCCAGGGAGATTTTGAGTATGATGTGCACTGTCATAGTGGTCATAGGAAGCAAGGACATTCTAAAGACCTCTCTTTGGACCTTTTTAAATATTATTTCAAATCCTGAGGGAAGTTCAACCAGAACTGCTGCACCTCTCATAAACAAATGAAAAAACGTGAAGCTTCCTTCAAAAGCAATTACATGTCAGAAGCAGAGAGAAAACACAAGGAAAGGAAATCCTAAGCCAGTAAATCATCCAAAAGTTCAAATTATCCTCTCTGTAGCAGAACCTTCCATGCACTGATCAGCCTTAGCAGTCACCTATGTTCCTACCAGAACCCTACCAAAGCCCCAGCTAATGGAAGTGTTCATCTTCTCATCAAACAACAAACTAGAGGACTTGAAACATTAGCCACTAAATTGCCATTTGGCCCTTTTAATGAACACTAAAAGGTACTTTAAACAGCAACCAATAGCTTAACATCAGATGTCCATTTCTAGCACCTTTTCTAAGAGGGGTCTTGCACTTTTTAAAAAAAATTCATGCATGAGAAGTGAGTGTTGCTGGCTCAGCCAGCATTTATTGCCTTAACTGCCTTTGTGAAGGTGATGGTCTACTGTTATCTTGAACCACTTAATAAGGGTAAGGACACCCACAATGCTATTAAGAATGGAGTGATCCAATGACAGTGATGGAACAGCAGTCTACTTCCAAATCAGGATGGTGTTGGTGAATCTGCAGTTGGTGATTAACATTCTTATAATGCAATGCCAGGCAAGGTTCCCCAAGCTTTTATGAGATGCTCCAAATTGCCAAACTCCTGTGTGAGGATGAATGAATTGGCTCCTCTTCTCTCATCACCCATCTGCTCAGTTGGTCCCAGGAAGGTTAATTTACAATGGGTCCCCTCCTTTGTGGATACCTTTTATTCTGGACCAAATGGGTTTGGTTTAAAAGGAGTCAATTTATGCAGGTTGTCTTGAGTTAACAGAAAGCGAATTTATTAGTTACTAAACATGTGTGGAACAATGCAACATACATGCACACAGATTAGAGATAAGTGCTGAGTCAAAAAATGTTAAAGATTACACTGATCAGTCTCAGTTGGTAAATTGAGAAGAGTACATAGAGAAACATGGATAGTTCAACTGTAGATTTCCAGATGTTTGCATTTGAAGGTTTGTTGAAATCCTTTTGTCCTCTTGCCTTTTGATGGTGGTTAGCTGGCAAGAGCCAGAGAGTCCTTCTTTTGGTCTGTCTCCTTTTAACTGGCTTGCTGGCTATGTGGTTTCTAACACTTAGAACAAGAGAATCATATACCTGTAAGACTGGGGTGACTAGTGGTTGGCTGTGTGACTGTGATCTTCACAGCACACTAGCAGTCAAACCCAGTAAAAATAAGTATCGCAGCTGCTGATTCACACAAGCCACTCAGCAGATTAGCTCACTTTCTTCAACTAACATACGTAGGCCCAGGCTGAACTGGCTTTTAATCCCTATTCCTCTGTGTTGTCAAAATAAAATATATCTCATATGCAGACTGCTGCCTTTTCTCCCATCATGTAGGTATTCTGAGATAGCTCCTAGGAGATTACATTTCATTTTTTAATGCCTTTTCTCCCTTTTTAAACTCACCTCTTTGAAGCCTCCTTGACACTTCATCCAGGGCCACCACCTCTCCAAAGTGCCATTGAGTTTACATTCACAATCATCTATAGTTGTATGAGCTTTGCTCAGGAAAAGGTATGTAATTAGAAATTCACTATATCGCCAAGTACTTGGAGAGTTTCTCTTCATGAGACTATGTGTCTGCAGTCCTTGCCCTTTCAGGCATTAGAGATCTTTTTATGGACGGTGCTATTGAAAAGGTCATGGTGAATGTACAGTCTCTGCATGAACATTGCTCTAATGCTTCAGAGTAAACCCCTAGACTGATTATCTCTTCACTTCTTTTATGCCGAAAGAATTTGGCACGAGCTGCTCCCCTTAGCTATAAAACAAAACGGAATTTTCTATTACTGACTTTTCAGTTTGTTCTCGTTTTTCAAATGTTAAGGATTCTACCTGATTGGTAGTCCTGACCATGACAGTTTAATTATGTCAGATTTTTACACCAGAATTCACCCGATATATTAAATCTACCGACTCCCAATCAGACATGTAAACAACAGTACTATGTAGAGACAGTGAGAATAAAAACAGCAACTGTACTCACATTGACAGTTTGATTATTATCCAAAGGACTACACTAAATGTTGGGTCAGCTATTCTTGTCCTTAAATTGTGATGAGGGAAAACAACAACAGATATTAAGCAAATCAACAGTTGCAGACATTCTGCGGTGCCTAAATACAATATTACTACACCAGATAGACCTGAATACTCCAAGTCTATTTTGGGACATAACTTAAGTATGCAAACTCTCATAGAATATAATCCCAATGGAGTCAAATGAGTAAAGGACTGAGGTTTTCCATTTCTGCATTTGTTAATCTGCAACTTTCAACCACTCATTTCCATGAATTCAAAATCAGTTCTTGATAAACACAGAAAATTTGAAAAAAAAACTCAAAATATTCTACTTTCAAAAAGAAAATAACCTTTAGATTGCCAGTAACTTGATTTTAAACCAAGAGGTGAGTGTATCAGGTCACAATACTTAAAAAGTAGTAAGATTATAAAATAATACAAAACAGAAATTTAAAATATAAGATTTTATTTACAGAGTTAATAAGGCAGAGTTTAAGATATTAAAGAATATGAACACACAGCAGAGAAAAGACAACTAAGGGAGGATGGTGACTGGTGAGCATTTGAAGTTTGGGAGGTAAAAATAGTAAGACGTATGTGAACTGTTCGGTTAAATTTGCAAAGTGCATGTCGCTGTTCACTTTAAGCTTGCTGCTGTAAGTAAGAAGATCAGTCATTGCCTAAGGGAATTCCTGTACTGATAAACCTGACAAGCTTCTTGCAAAGTGTATTCAGTGGGAATAGAAAAAGCATACATTTCATTTGAAAATTGTTTCAAAGTGTTTTTACTGAGCATTGTTGCATAATTAAAGTACTCTATCAATATACTGCACTGAAAGCAAAGGAATTAAAAGGTAGAAGACATAGAGCCATAGTCATACAACAGGGTAAAAGACCCTACACAGTTCAATTAGTCCATGTCCACCAACTAAACTAGTCTCACCTGCCTGTACTTGGCCCATATCCCTCCGAACATGTCTTATTCGCATTGTCTTATGTCTTTTAAACGTTGTAACTGTACCCGCATCCACCACTTCTGGAAGTTCATTCCACACACGAACCACTCTCTGTGTAACAAAATCAGAGATAGTAAGAACTGCTGGTGCTGGAGTCAGAGATAACACAGCAGGCCAGGCAGCATCAGAGGAACAGGAAAGCTGACGTTTCAGATTGGGACCCTGAAGAAGGGTTGTCTCTATGTAGCAAAGTTGCCCCTCATGTCTTTTTTAAATCTTTCTCCTAGCACCTTAAAAATATTCCCCCTAGTCTTGAAATTCCCCACCCTAGGGAAAAGACACTTGCCATTCACCTTCTCTATACCACTCATGATTTTATAAACCTCTATAAGGTCACCCCTCAACCACCCACAGTCCAGTGATAAAAGTCCTAGCCTATCCAGCCTCTCCTTACAACTCAAATCCTCCATTCCTGGCAACATCCCAGTAAAACTTTTCTGAGCCTTCTCCAGCTTAACAACGTCCTTCCTATAACATGGCAACCAGAACTGGACACAGTACTCAATCAATATCGCAAAAATAGATAGAATCCCTACATTGTGGAAGCAGACGATTTGATTTTCCAAAGAGCAACCCATTCAGACCCAGCTGACCAATTCCTGGCACCCTGCATTTCCCATGGCTAATCCATGTCATCTGCACATGCTTGAACACTATGGACAATTTAGCATGGCTAATCCATCTAACCTGCACATCTTTGGCCTGTGGGAGGAAACCCACACAGTCACAGGGAGAACGTGCAAATTCCTACAGGCAGTTGCCAAGGCTGGAATTGAGCCCAGGTCGCTGTTGCCATGAGACAACAGTGCTAGCCATTGAGCCACCTCACCACCCAGCTATCCTGATTATTATGGAGTTCCTGTCCTGGAGTTCCTGTCCTGAAGTTCCTGAAGTTGCTGTGCTCAAATCAGCATCTGCATTTTCTACAAACCAACAGTGACAACTCTTCAAGAGTACTACATTGGTTGTAGGAAAATTTGGAATGTCCCCGTAGTCATGGAAAGTTCTACACAAATTCACATCTGTAAATGTTAGAGACCTCACTGTGTGAATTCTGAAAACTGACATCACTTCAGAAAGTTTGACTTTCATAATGTGGTATGTGTTAGGTTTTATATGATATTTTTCAGCTTAATTGAATATTTGAAAAATTGTCTGGAAACTTTCACACCAGTGTATTCCTTGGCTAATTAGGCACATGTACCTACATACATGTGACTAACCAGCAGCAGATGCCTAAAAACTGGACATGGGACGATACAGGGGTTTTAGGTCAATGTTTCAGGTTTGGCTGATTCAGATTGAAGACTCCCTAAAATATCAGTCTGTCGACTGATAAGGTACTTAAGGTTTGTGCAGCTGTTTGTGCAGTTCATTGTTCTGAATCTATACACAATTCATGAACCATGGAAGTGTTTATACAATGACAGATGTGCTAGGTACTTACAATTCAGCTTTTTTTATTAACAATTTTAATGCCATAGTTTGTGATAATGTACCAGGAAAACAAATATAAAAATGAATAATTTGTCGGTCATTCTGGAATTTTTGAAGAAGAAAGTCTGGAAACAACACTTCCATGCTAAGTGGAATGTTTAGTAATCCTAACCAAGTAAGAACACTGAACATTTTTTGCAGCTCTGATGCACACAAATACAAACACTTTCAGTATGTTTGCACAAAGTTATGCAAGGCATTTCAGGAAGTACCATCTTGGTATGTTCTGGTGTCAATTATATTCACTCCATGAAGTGAATTTTCAATTGCTCAAGGGGGCAGGTTTGGGTGGGGGTGGCCCATAGAGACACCAGCTGCTCCCACTGATGAAAGCTGACAATGTCGCAGAGGAGCATGGCAGCCAGAAGGGAAAAGAAAGAACAGCAAAATGCAAGGAGTTTGATCTGGATGCTCTCTTGATAAGGACATGCAGCAGGATTGATAAGACACTTATGGTCAGCAACAGGAGTGAGACTTGGCAAAGATATAATGAACCCTACTTGGAGAGAAGTAATTGTGGCAGTTTCTCCAAAAGGAGGAGGCAACACATCTTGTGTTATCTCCCACAGTATGTTAGTATTCCTTTAAGGGACATGTCATCACTACTTCATAGCACGTGACATGATGGTATAAAGATCATATATTCACCACCTTACCTCAAATCACTTGAAGGATGACACTCTACTGGAAGCATTATCCTCTACATCTTAGTAGTTTAATATTAGCCCACACATGTATGTGCTTGAAAAATTTAATGTTTGTATAGAAGTTAGTTGTCATAAATTTCATTTAGATTCTTTAGTATCAATGTCATTTTTTCATTTTCTGGGAGACAATGTGAATCATTGCATCAGGTAAAAACAATCTGCTTCAGGTAAAAACACTCTTTTGGAGGCAAAGTCATGGCTGACACTCACTGCTGGTAAAGCACCAATGGCAGCAGGTAGAGGCATTTAAATAACTTCTGGGCAGGAGAGCTGTCTGTTTCATTCATTCTGCTGGCATCATGACAGAAAGATGATAGGTATCCCACAATTTGTGTTCCTGCACCATTTTGCAAGCCCTTTCCTCTCCTTCCAGCACATCTTCAGAACAAAAGTCAGATACTGCCCCATTCTTTATATATCAAAGCATCTATCAGGTTAAGAATGATAAAATGATTTCAGGTATTAAATGCATATCCAAAGAAAGCAGCCCATACAGTTGGACTGAATACCTGTATACAAGGCCTCTTGTAGTGTAATGTTGTTAGGGTCCATGCCTCTGAGACAGGAGGTCCAGGTTCAAGACTCACTTGCTGCAGAGGTATGTAACAATATCCCTGAACAGATCGATTAGAAAATACCTGTACATCAAGCTGTATATGTTGCCAACACAAGTATTTTCTGGTACAAACATTTATTACAATTATTCTTGCGGATGTTTACAGAAATTTTCTTTTTCAAAGAATCAGACCAGCCAACCAGTATATCCTTTTTCTAATCGGTCCTTGAAATGATGGAATTAATTAACCATATGCACTTCAATTGAAGTTATACGAAGAGCAGTCAGGCTTTGTCAGCTTCTGCAGCTATAAAATTCAAATTTGAATTATAAATTGTAGCTATTGACACACACAATTATGTCAATTCTGTAAATTCTAGACCCATGCCAGCTAATAGGTTGTAATACCAGAACGCAAGGTGTAGAGCAACACTGAAGCTTATTACCTGCCACTGCACATGACCTTGTTGTGAGAAATGGGCCACATCCCAGAAGGCTTTGCTCTTTTTTCCTCAAGTTATTAAGAGAATTTCTGATTAAAGAGAGGATGAAATGAGTTTGCCTTCGCCTCACGTCCCAGAAGGCTCGCAGTAATATGCCTGAAGCATTATTCCTATTAAAAATGTATCAGGCTGTGACCATGTTCCACGTTCACCCAGGCTGTACTTCTTGTTTCAGACAGTGCATGGACCTATTAATCAATGTGCTTCCTTTACCAATTAATGTAAAACGTACAGGTCCCTCACCAATCTTCTTTGAAGAAGCACTGAGAGATGACCCAGTTATGAATTTAAACTGGAAAGGTACAATTGTCCAACAGCTTTCAGCAGACCTGTTGAGGTAATATAAATAGGAAAATATACAAAACCAGGTTGCCTGCTTAATTGGACAACTTATGTTGCTGCTTTTATGATATTCAATCACGCAGATGTTTGTTTTCAAATTGGCAGAAATGGATGATGATTTGAAATTGAGGAAAACAAACAAAACCCTTTTTTTTGTCTTGATGGAGAGAAGGGGTTTCCTGGAGTAAGTTGCACGTGTAATTGGAGAATTATTCTTATTGTTATTTCATTGATATGTTTGAATTTCAAAAGAATTCAATTCATAGGTTTCTAGGGATTTGATGGCAACTTGAAATGCAATGTCACTGTGCTAGTTCCACTGCAAGACAATCTTCCAAATGTGCTTTTTAACAGAGGAGTGGAGCTGTAACCTGATGACAAATTGTGCCTTAGAGGAGCTCAGATTAGCTAATCAAAATCTACAGGAAGGTAATTTGAAACCCTAAGTAGGTCATTTGTGCAGGCACCTACATGAACTATCTGCAAAAGTGATAACATTTTACAAAGAAAAATCTATTGTGACAAAACTAAGTTGCTTCAGAAAACTTGAACATACTGTAACTAAAGTACAAAACCTCAACAATAAGAAAAACAGTACATGGTTGGTATAAATCTTTTTTACATTACAATGTGCCTCCAGGTTTATGTATTTACAACAGCCAGTTAAGACATACAACAGGTACTTCATGAATACTGAAGTACCAGATGATTGGACAAGGACAAATAAACTTCCAAAAATAAAGAAGAGAGAGCTTGAATTTAACATAGGGGAAACTACTTTTGTGCTTCTATGTGAGGCCACAATTTATATTTTAAAAAGATTGGTTGCAAAGAGAGTAGTCAATTTATTTTTTAGTCAATTGTTATGCCTTACAGATATGCTCTGTGAGCTGGTAATTAAGCTACGAAATGATAGCTATGTCTTCAGTGTTATTTACTTTGATTTTCAAAAGTTGTTTCTTTATTAAACTAGTTCTTCAACACTACTCCACAGGAGTAATGCCTCAGACATTCCAGTAACCTTCTAGAGCAGATTGTTGGACTGATGTGAAAACTTGCAAGCCCCTTAGAGCATTGGTATCCACAGCATTGATGGCAGCAGCTTGAGACTGCATGATGAGAAGGTGAACTTGTATAACAGCAGTTTGAGCTTTGACTGTAACAGCCAGATGCTCAGTAGCTTCTGCTTGTGCGGAAATGCAAGCTGAGACATCAGTCATCAGATGCCAGATAATGGTTGGGTCTGCAAATGTTTTGATGGAATTGGACATGAGATCCACACTCAAAAGGATTCCAAGTTTTACTCGAAGCCAGGTGTTATTGATTTCTTGTTCCACAACAGTGACATAGCTTTCAGACAGGTCAGCCAATGTGCAAAGTATTTTTTTGCATGCCCATCAGCCTTTTACATATTCCACAATATTAAATCTTCACTCAAGTCCACTGTGATCTGATCTACCCTCATAATCTATCCTTGAATAAGTAATGGGCTTCTTACCTTTTATCTTTTTACCTTTTTACCAAATGCTGGGCTTTTGTATCTGACGATGTGATACTTATGTTAGCTTATTAACATAAGAGGTAGATTTGAATAATGTAGTACTGAAATATTTAAAATTTGTTTATGACAGCTCCTGGTATCAACATATATTACAATCAAAGGCACTGTCAAATCTGGCCTAGTGCTGAGTCATTTTGTTCCAAAGTGTTGTGTGCTTCGTTCAATATTTCATACTGCAAGTGGCCCTAATAAGAGAGACTGAGGCCTTTATACCATCAGGTCACATGCTATGATACAGTGATTTAATCATGAGAAAGGCTTTTAAAGATATATTGCATACCAGCTGTGAGGCATAACACAAAACTCAGCTGGAGAACTCATAAGCAACTTCACCATTTCCCTGACCACTCATGCTTTTGTGTTTCACCAGGTACAGATCCTGTATCTAAACTATCCTGTAAGATGTGCATTGTGCAAATCTCTGAGCTGATTGCTGGAATTAAGAGTTCAACTGACCAGCCTTTTGTCATTATCAGTTTCTCGTTCCTTCTAGATTAGCTGTTCCTAGTCAAAGTCTAACCAGCTGGTAGGTCTTGAGTAGCTGAAATGAAAAGACACAAGGATGGGAATGTGGTGAGTAAAGGGCAGAAATCAAGAAGTGTGTACTTACATAATTTGCAAGTCAGAAAAGGCTGGGATGAGGGTAAAGAGACTGGGATGAGGGATGAGGGTAAAGAGTGATCAGAAATCAGTGGATTAGCTAAGAAGATATCATTCTCTTTAATTGATTCAGTCCTGCTGCTGTCTATGGCCTTAGTTGTAGTTAAACCAGTCATGGCCAGCGTAAATTTTTCCAATAGTGTGTGGATATGTAGCCATGTTCATTTCAACTGGTTGGGTATTGCTGTCTGTGGTGTATATCAACTTGACCAGAAGGATAGAAGAATATGTGTTGTGTAATGTGTTTGGTTGATGTACGTGCCACTGTTGAATAGCCAAGATATTTGCAAACTGTGAGATGTGGGTTTGAGTCTAGCCTCAATTTTGTGGGTGTTAAGGTGAATGAGACTATGAATGTGAAGTAAGAGCTGTGCTTGATAGAGAATGCTAGTAAGTAAATGAAGAGGGTGTGCTGAATAGAGCGCAGTGTGAGACTAATAGTTCATTTTTAAAGGTATGCATTTACTGGTTGGCATAAATGAGTGGTTATACTATTATAGATTTTGTAACAAACAATTATAATCTGCTTTTACGGAAACAAAGGGCCATTAAAACATGGTTTCCAAGAGTCACTGGACCTCTTTTGTGGATTCAACTGCAATTGGACCCTTCTAAAGATGAATCCCAAGTGACATTTGAAATTTAATGAACATTTCCAAGGGCAGTGAACAGAAGCTCATTGATAATGGCTTCCTTGGAGGTGAGAATAGCTCTTTCTTATCTCACTAAACCAGTCAAGTTATTAACTGAGACAGTTAAAGTTAATTACCTTGGCTAAGAATCAATGGATGGGATTAGGCAAACATAATACCTAATATGGAAGCATGACTTGATAGTTTGGGAAAGCAGCCATCTGATTTTTAAACAATATAAATGTCAATCTGAGTACAGGCATTTTGTGCAGTGTTCTCAGGACAACTTGTGAAGACAACTCTAACCACCACTCTCAGCTAAACTATAAGCAGCATGTGAGAACGTATCCAGATATATTTCTGCTTTTACTAAAAATGAATCCAAGTAGTTTAAATATTGTGCCAGCAAAACCAGTAAAGAAAAAAGGACCTGAAGTTTCTCTACATACCAAGTCTGGCTAATCAACAAGGAAGTCTGCATAACTCCTGAACACAGCTCTTCAACTTTGCATTCCAGGCAGCCAACACTTCAACTGTAAGCTTTTGGTCTATAATAAAACCCTGAAGAACTGAACTGAGTTTCATCTTTATAAGTATCTTATAAACTTATTTGCATTTTATCTATGGATGTCTACATTTAGTTCATAAATTTTACCTAGTGTTTTATAATAAAATCATCTTCGTCATGGTTAAGACTAAAGCTTCACTAATTTTTAAGTTGAAACTCATAAAATAGAACGGACCATAAAAGCACATGCACACAAAATCTTAGCTCATTGACTGCTTCAATGAAAAAACTTGTACATGGTCAAGATAACGGTGCACTCATGAACTTTGGCTCTTTGCGTGAGGCTATTGAATTTCTCTCTGTACTGCATTCAGGTCCTCCAAACTACACTACTGTCGCTTTCTGACAAGCTTCTACACCAGATCTTCTTGCACTGTATCAGAGAACAGTCCACCATCCCCCATTGTGTTTGTTCTTCTTATAGCTCAGACTCTGTCCCCCAGGCACTTCTAACACTTGCTGATGCTAAAATGCACATTTCCATTTTGCTGATCTTTGCCACTTGCAGAGGTGTGCAGCCCCAATTACCATTTAAATTTGTGGGCTGCCTGCATTACACAAACAGCAGGATCACAATTCCAAATCCATTTTTGGGCCTTATTTATTTTTTCCCTATATCCGCTAGATCACTTTGTGTACATTTTGATTTAGAATGTGACACATCTTGAATGTTTTCAGAAATCTAAACAAATGGTACAATTTTAGTGGGAACTAGGGACAGATTGATCTGGAAATAGCTGGACAGAAATCTCACAATATGGTAGCATAAGTTGAGAAGAGAGTTAAAAGACCAGATGGGATTCTTGGCTTTATTGCCAGAGACATGAGATTGGATATTACGTGCCTGCACTGGGTATGCTTTGGCCGAGAGAGGAGAGGCATGTAATATTGGTTAGATGTATCATCCGATACCATCCCAAAAACTTCACAAACTCACTTACATAACACAGGGGCTTTGCAGGCACCAAATTCAGCAGCTTGCCCACCATATTTAAGTAAACAGTAATTGTCAACTATTCTTATTAAATGCTCAGGTGTATCTGATACTATGCTGCCCTTTTCAAAATATGGTCGTCGTGAGGAGTAGCATGGGAATGGGACTCAGAATTTTAATTGCGTAAAATATCCAGAAGGAAGATGGGGAGCCCAATCATTGGAGGGAGGCATACCTTGCTTATTGGGGGAACCTCTCCCCACCTAAAATGCCCCTCCCTTCCCATCCAAATGTTCCTGAAAACCCAAAGACAGGCTCCAGTGTCACAACAATGCCACCCTGAAACTGGAGGAACAGCACCTCAAAATTCGCCTTGGAAGCCTACAACCCAATGGTCTCAATGTGGACTTTACGAGCTTCAGAATCTCCCCACGCCCCGGCCTCATCCCAAGACCATTCCCGCCTCACTGACCAGTCCGTCTTCTCTCCCACCCATCCGCTCCTCCCACCTCACTGACCAATCCCCACCACTGCCTACCTACACTCACCTTTACTAGCTTCATCCCCACCTCCTGGGCCTGTGTCTTCTGTCCCACCTACCCGCTCCACTATCTACCTGCTATCACCACCCCCCTCTATTTATTTCAGAGCCCCCTTCCCCTCCCCCATTTCTGAAGAAGGGTCCCGACATGAAACATTAGTTTTCCTGCTCCTCTGGCCTGCTGTGTTCCTTCAGCTGCACACTGTTATCTCAGACACCAGCATCTGCAGCTCTCACTATCTCTGTTTATACCTCAACTTGAGCAGTATATTCAATCCTGGGCCCCATGCTTTAAGGAGAGTATCAAAGTTGAAGGATGCAGTAGAATGGTACCAGCGATGAAAGGCTTCAATTATATAAACAGGCTGGAGAAGCTAAGGTTGATTTAATTATCATTAAAAAGGTTAAGAGTTTTACAGAGCTGTTCAAATTCATACATAGTTTTATAGGAATGAATATTGTGGAGACTGGCTGAAGGGTCAGAAACCAAAGGGCACTGATTTAAGGTGATTGGTAAAGGCATCAGGGATATGATGAGGAAATTTATTTTCTGCAGAAAGCTATGAGGATCTAAACTATCCTGCCTGAATGATGACTAGAAGCAAATTCAATGTAACAGGAAAATAAAATTTGACAGTTGCTTGAAAGGAGCAAATATCTGCCAGTCTATTCCTTGCAAATTGCAGCAACTTTCCCCTATAACACACCACCCAATAATTGTTGTAACTAAGCTCTCCATGACCCAATTGCAATAACACTCCCATCTCCACCATCCCACCACTGTTACATCTCAATTCCTGTCCCATCTCATTTCAGTAACTCTCCACTTTGGCATAATTTTTATTTTTAAACAAGGTAATCTTAGAAATTTATTTTCATTTGAAAGAACTTATAGTTGCATCAAAAATAAGTTAGTTTTGTGTTCTTATCATCAATGGTCTATTTACAGATCTGTTTACTGCTCTATTTACTGATGCTGCTTAAGGGTGAAATATGCTCCCTTTTTCTAAATTCTCTGCTGCTCAAAGCTATTGGCTGATGGTCTTCAATTAGTTTTCTAAATATCTACTACAAAGATACTGGAATCTTTTATAGATAGCCATGGTATGAATTTGCATCGAACAAGGTGTTTCATTGGAGGTTTTAATATCTATGTGATCTCTGGTAACATAAAGTTGGGCATGGACATGGTGGCATTGAGTAATCAAACATTTATCACAGTTAACTATTTTACATGAACATTATATTGCTCAAGTATAAATATATAGGTTGGTTTGAAGCTATTAGGCTACAACAGAAGGGTGATCTGAGGTAAGTTGTGGTATGAAATCTTTATGCCCTCAGGCCACATGCTATGACGCAATGATGATATCATTGTATGCTTGTTAATGGCATATTGATGTATTAACTGTGAGACCACTCAACACCCAGAATTGCAGCAATTACTCAAACCCATCTAATTGCAGCGTATCTTTCTCCTGCCAGCAAGGTGTACAGGGATGGGGTCAGAACTGTAAGAGAGAAGGATGGCAAAGTGCTCAGCAATATTACAAGCAGCCACTATGGAAGGGCTGTCAAAGAGTTGCAACAGGTGGGCACAGTACAAACAATGCCAGAGGCAGCAATGCAGCATGATAAGGACAAAACCAATGAGGAGATGGCCAGAGACCTAGCGCAGAAACAAAATAAACCTAGTTGTGAAGATTATAGTAAGTTGACAACTTTGAGTGGATATCTTGTTCTTGGAAACTTTCCACACAGTTTTGAGAGAGCAGTACACTGGGCCACATGGCTGTTGATCGCTAGTTCTGTGACAGGTAGAAATTGGTTTCAGTTTCAGCTCAGCCCCAAACTGTCCCACCCAAATTGCATTCCTAAAGACTAGTGAGCGAGCAATCAGAGTGCAAAGCGGAGCTGCTGGGTCAGACCAGGAGGTTGGAAACAGAAAAAGCTGGCCTCCAGGAATACGCAGAGGATAATTCCAGATTTAATAGCAGTCTCCAAGAAGAAATTCTTGCAGCCCTCAGGCAGTGTAACACAGTCGTCTAAATAACCGCAATTTAAAGTTACCTGCCACATCCCTTCCAGAGTTGTTTAATTCTTCACTCCAGCTGACAGATAAATTTATTATGGTTTTGGCTGCCTGTGGGCTTTCTGCCAGGAGTAGAGCTGGGGTGGCATGGTGGCTCAGTGGTTAGCATTGCTGCCTCACAGCACCAGGGACCCGGATTTGATTCCACCCTTGGGCAACTGTCTGTGTGGAGATTGCACATTCTCCCCGTGTCTGTGTGGGTTTCCTCCCACAGTCCAAAGATGTGCAGGTTAGGTGGATTGGCCATGCTAAGTTGCCTGTAGTATTCAGGGAGGTGTAGATTGGGTGGGTTATAGGGGGATGGGTCTGGGTGGGATGCTGTGAGGGTCAGTGTGGACTTGTTGGGCCGAAGAGCCTGTTTCCACACTGTAGGGATTCTATTAAAAAAAAAGAGTTCTGTCTGAGGCAGCTGGTTTGCAGAGTGATGCAGATAGCATAGGTTCAATTCCTGCACTGGTTGATGTTATTATGAAGGACTCCTCTTCTCAACCTCTCTGCTCACTTGAGGCATGGTGACAGCAGACTGATGTTCCTCTGGGGCTATGGTGACTTACCTTCACCTTTTAAAGCAGAACAGAGGAAACCTGCCCCCTACCAAATGGACAGCCTGCCCACACTGGTGAACTAATTGGGTAGCCTTTACTCAACCTCAGTTAGTGGCAGGATGGGAAGATCAAGATTGGCTGTTTCCAACCACAGTTTAATTTCTGAGGTGATCGAAAGGCATCTCCCTGATGTCAAACTGCCTGACTATCTTCCCCTCACCCCACATATCATGTAATTTTTCAGGTTGTGAAAATGTAATCCTTTGTCTGAGTATATTTTCTGGGCATAAGGAGTTGTTAATGAGTCACACTTATTAATCCAGTGCACCTTCACAGAAATTAGTGCATGCACATACGTGCAGATGTACATTCAGTTGATTACTGATACATGTTGATCCTCGTTTGAATCTGCAATGTGTAAGTGCACCGGTAATAAATGCAGCCAGAAATACCACCAGATAAACTGGAAATATCAGTTCGAATTCATGCTTTGAATTCATAATATGACCAGTTTTACTGCTATTTCCTAATGGGCTTTCAGTTCAAAATTGGCCTTCAATTTTCCAGTTCAGAACAGATCAATAGATACAAGTTTTACTGACCACCTCACAGTTTTCTTTTAATGATTCATTCATGACCGTGGGTGTTACTGGCTGAGCCAGCATCAATTACCCATTCCTAATTGCCCTTGAGAAGGTCATGATAAACTGCTCACTCGCATCCCTTGGGTTTAGGGACAGCCACAGTTCTCTTATACCTTTGGAGGACCATCTACGTCAATTGTTTGGAAGGCCTTGATTTAGGTGGCCAGTGCCCTTTCCCAAAATGGGTAGGACATAAGTACATTATTTAAAAACAATCAAGTGACAGTGTAAAGCCCCTCAATGCTTTAGTTTCCTATGAACCAGCATTCACCATACTACTGTTACACACTTAGTCAAATATTTAAAAATTAACAGCTGCTTTGTAATTTTCAGTGTAAAATGCAAATGTGCACAAAGCAAAGTTTCAATTACATTCTTGAATTAGAATGAAGATCTGTGCCAAAATACCCAGATTGTGTAGATATAAAACACAGCAACTCATAACAAGCGGTTGATGCCCAAAAACTGCACAGTTCCAAATATCATTAGATATTCTGCTATCAATAATATATATTACATAAATTATTTGTGACTAAATTAATTATAGTCTGACAGAACACTTCCAATACCTAACATAGTCAAATGTATTGTGTGGCGTAAATGTCAGAGGGTGGGGTAGGAGTGGGTAGCTGAGTCATTTCCTGTCATCTCATGGCTGCAGTAATTATTTCATTTCAGCTTTTTGAACAGTGAATTACATTATTTGTAAACCAATTTGTGAACATCACTTTCCTTTAAAAACCGGCAGTAATTTTGTAACAGCTAGACATTACAAGTGCGCAGTTTGGTGCCGAAATCCTTCTAAGTATTTCCTACCACTGGAATGATTTCACTGGAATTACAGTGGAAACACCACTTACAACCAAAGCTGGGTTTCTGTTACATTTACAGCAAACTAACACTGGTGGAAATTGCTTCAAATTTCTGGCTTGGCTTATGAGGTACAGATTTTCTTGTTGGCTTACAGACCAGTTCATTTGACATGTAATTATCAATCCATCCGATTAAATGCAAAAGAGAATGTTTTTATAATCAAGATAAAATAATGGCAATTGACATGTATTTTTCAATACAGCAGCCTTAGATTGAAGTGCCTGCTCTAAAATGGTGTGAAAACGTTAATGTGTTTGATTAAGTGAATTGTGTCAGGGCTTTGGGACCCTGGATCAATGATGTCAAACAGCTGCACATCACTGAGCATAAGTAGCACAGTATGAGTTCATATTCTCTTGAAGAATAGATCATACTATTTCTCTAGACTGGTAATTTATATTGTCTTAAGAACACACGGACATGCGCACATAAAGACAACAGGTTACTTCTCACCTAATATAACTATAAGATCAGATTCTTGTATATCTATGGGTGCCACGCATAGCAGTATATGGTATTAATGTATAATAAGCAGTTTTACTTTGAAGTCTAAACCTGAAGACATTTCTTGACTTTTCCTTCTCCCCAACCAGACGGTTTTTAATCCAGATACATATTGTGTCATGAAAGCACGTGATAAAAGATTAATCATTTTAATATCAAACTGAAAAAAATGTTTTAGTGTTCAGTAATAATGGTGTATATAGTACTTCAAAGAAGTCTTCTGCAGTGAGTAGTCAGATACGAAGATGTGTAGTCCATGATCAGAAAGAAACAGAAGACGGAAAGAAAAACTCATATATCTCATTTAAACTGCATGTCATGCACTGTCACAGTAATGAATACAAAAAGACCAGTGATAAATGACCACGTACAGACGGTAAAGCACTAATAAGCATAGCTTACCTCTTCAAAGCTTATGACAATAGGGAAAACAGACTGAAGCTGCAGTAAAATTCACATGTTACACTACAGTACAAATATGCAAAAGGCAAACTGAAGCAAGATGTTTTTGCCTCCTTACTTGAAGCATATGTTTTTCCTGTGAAAGATAGCACCTTTCACATTAACTCACGAAAGCATGTACCCATTTTTCATTTACCAGACAGCTGCTCTGTTGGGGTTGGGAGAAAAGATAAAGTGAACCTGGGAGCAGTTTACAGATAATAAGCTTAAGCAAATGTTTATGACAACCACATTATAATTAATTACTTGGCAGTCACTTGGTAAACATACATGTACAGACAAGGATTTTTTTTTTTTTTTAAGTGATTTAAGCAGTCCTACCTGTTGGAAAATTTGAACAGCTGCATTGGCCATTCAGTACTTCCTCCAACCCAGAGTAACAAAATACATACCGCAGCCAATACCAGAAAGTGATGTACATCAAACAAGCTGGCAATGCATTTTTAATTGAGAAATCTGATTCCTCTTTCTTCTACTGAACAAAGACATTTGTAATCTAAATTAGTCAGAACATTTTCCACAGGCAATGTTAGAGGCCAATTAATTCCTCTTTGGAGTCAGAAGAAGAAAAGAGGGGATGAGAAAGAGACAGACAGTATGCCACCATTTCAGCATTGTTCAATGTAGCCAATTCATCTTTATGACCATTGTCCAATCCACGTAGCATTGACAATAGAGCTCCTTTTGCACCATACTATCAAATGTCGAAATTCAGCAAAGTGCCCTATGTGGAACATTTACAATTTCAATGTTTCTGTCCATTCTGTTCTCTTAGATCAAAAATTACAAATGTCAATTTGGATCACTCTTTATCAGGAACTAGATAGTATGCCATTCAACTTCTCTAATAAGCCAATTAAAAAAGACATCAACTTCATAGAAAATATGGTCTATTCAATGGCCTTAAAAATGTATCTGGTCAACATTCCTTACCTTCATGCAAAAACAGGAGTAAAACAAAAGGGATATTGAAATATCATTTATGCCACTGTTTTTACTGTACCAATTTAAAAACAGAATTAGTCATAATTTCATAACAGAACCTGTTTCAAATTACCAGAATTTAAACCTACTCTTTCATATAATGGGTTACATAATTACTTCTTTTAAATCATTCTTATTCTAACTTGCTGGAATTTAGCAAATAATATTACTATTTAAAAAGAAAACTCACATTGCCAGCAGATTACGTTACAATAAATGGAAGGGTACGTTGAGACTCGTGCTGTTTAGTTGTATTGCGGCTTGTCTCTTCCTGTTCATGTTTTCATGCACATGTGTGTGCACATGAGTATCACTGTTAATTAATCAGTCTCAACAATCAATTATCTGTGTTATGGACTAGGCAAAACTCCCTTAAAATACACCTAGGAGATAGTCTAGACCCTAACTTTGATCTCATTTAAAGGCAAGTGCATTGTTTTTCAGATGTGATTTGATTAGTCTGTTATGAAATAGATCAAACCCCCTCAAAATATTCAGAAGATAATCTCGACCCTAACTTTTTCTTATTTTAAAGGTAGATGTAAGGTCCTGCATTCCAAATGCAATTTGACTAGTCAAACTATTGGATTTAAAGCAAAACACACTTTATTCATCCATTAAAGTTAAAATTCCTCAAAAGAGAGAAGGGATTGGAAAACTTAACAGAATGATAGATACAGTAACTATTACTAATTAGCTGTTCCAATGTAGTAACATCCATTAACTCACCGTCGGAAAAAGGCAAATTCAGCAAAAAGATTATTTCACATACAATTCTAATCTAGGAGGAAAGAACATCAAAAGACAATTCTGAGAGAAAAATAACTCCAGGTTTCAGCTGCAGCAAACACAGATGTGGCTGCTTTTCACAACTCCAGCAACTGCTGCTTCTGAAAGTTAAAACTAAACATCCTGGTTCTGCAGGAGTTTGTCTGCACCCATTCAGGCTGCGTCTATTGTTCCAGCCTTCAAAAAAAAAGTCTCACAAGCTGTTTACTTTACTGACTTCTAACTAGACAGCTCTTCAACTCTGTTTTAAAACGTCTCTTTAAAAAAAAAAGGACACTGTTAAAATAGAAACAAAATAAGAAGTGGCATTACTTTAATGCTATTGAAATACTTACCGAAATAATATTATTTAACAACTACTCATCAAATATTCCAGTATAGCAGCATCCCGTAGATACGCCCTTGGAAAAGACAAATTCAGCAAAACAGATTTGCTCACATGATATCTCCAGTCCAGGAAAAGGGAAAAGCCAAAAGAATTACTCTAGCAACAGAGAGACAATGCAATCTTTAGCAGCGTCAGAGAGAGAGAGAGAGAGAGAGAGAGAGAGAGCCATTTCCAGCAGCTTCAATTTCAAAAGACTAACTTCAACAACTGAAAGCAAAACTAAAACCTGGGTCTGTGTGAGCCTGACTCCACCCGCTCATGCTTCATTTGCCTTTTTTTAAAAACCCAAAGCTATTTACTTTACTTTCCAATGGAGCAGATACTTTGTCACCAGATTTACAACACCCCTCTTCAAGACAAACAGAACAGAACAAATCCCTTTGAAAGGCACATTTCAGCACCACATACACTTAATTTTACATAGAAATATACAAATATACAAGGCTGGAAGATTTCTTCTGATATGTCACAAAGTTCAAGCGAGTGTATGTCCTTATAGCGCAATGCATTTAAAATATATACCTGACATGTTCCCATTTACCGGGCGCAATACTGTATCCAGAGGTGATGAGACCAGAGGTTGTAAGAGCACTAAATTAGGTGTGGTGGTAGCATACTTAAATCCCACTACCTTATGTAAATATTAGGTATGGGGTGGAACTTTCATGATCAACCTTCCACCTGTCAGTTTATACCCTTGATAGCATTAACTCCCTTGCCACTGGAATGAATCCATCCACAAACAGGCCTGTCACCATGTGTTATGTTTGAAAGGTTACCCTGTTTCTGAGCAGCTTATGAACTGGTTGAAGATTGGGGAGGAGGCATTCCCTCCTCAAGACAATCAGTGCCAGATTGAGGAACTCGGTCTTGGGAAAGGGGATGTCCACAGAGAAACGTGCCCTTGTCCTTGCTTCCAAGTCCCCATTAGTCAAAAGCCCAAATCTGGAAACTTCCCATCCCAACTGCACCTTTCAAAAATCACTTCCCTTATACCTTACCCTTCTGTACTCTTTGATGATCTTCCAACAGAAAAGTTGCCAGTCTGCTCCCTATCATTACCTGTGAGCACTCATTGGGTGACTGTAATTGTTGGAACCAGGTGAACCCCATTGACTATGCGATTCCTAATTTGGGGTTGTTTACCTGGGCCAATCGGGAAGCCCTGGCTGACCAATATAAACAGGGGATTTGGCCATTAATAGGTCCTGGCAGTGGTTGTAGAGGGGGTTGTTATGGCTGCCCTTTCCCCCCCCAACCCGGCCTCCCTGCCCCTGCCCGGGATGTCGCAGCAGCGGCGGCAGCAGCGGCAGCAGCAGCAGCAGCAGCGCACTGGTGCTCTTGATGCCTTTTGGAAGAGGTGGGTACTGCAGGGTGTGGCGTGCTTTGTTTCCCCCATAAACTCTATTTTAATGTGGTCCCCACCCTCCCCCCTCACTTTTTCTTTCACATGGGCATTGCCTCTGCAGGGGCTCTGCTTGATACTGCTGTTTTAGTCACATGGGTGATATTCCTGGTGGTGGTTTGTTAATAAAATTATTTGCACACTTAGTGTTTTTTACTGTGTCTCACGCCTGCACGTGCACAACAAGGATGCTGGGGAAGATAAGCACTACTGCTGGATGGCAGGAGGAAAAAAGGAAAGAAAAAGTAAAGAAACAAATATAACCAGGGAATTCAGAATCTTCAGTTCAGGGACTGACCACAGCCAGTGCACTGTGCACAATTAAATAAATGGTGATGGGATACCAGCCTCTTGTGCAGTTATTCAGTGGCAATAGGAGAAAATAGTATTTGCTTGAAACAGTCATCTTGGAGTTGCGGTAAACGCTTCTGGTATCATGTCTTCAATTGAGAAGCTTGACTCATTTGATCCTACCATTGAAGACCAGACTCAGCATGTGGAAAGAATGTGGTGGTTTTTTTTTTAGCAAATAACATTGGGGCAGATGAAAAGCAATGAGGAATCCTGCCGACCCGCAGCATTTTCGGTTATAAGGGGCTTAACTTCCCCAGAGGCACCAGACCTTAAACTTTCCAAGAATTGACTGAGTTGGTTAAGGAATATTAAAAACCCAAACCACCTCTAATTTTGAGACAGTATCAATTTTATTCAACTGTTAGAGAACTGGGGAATCTGAATCGGTCTTTTTGACAAGGTAGAGCCTTTTAATTTTGGGTTAACCCTGACTGAGATGCTGAAAGACTGCTTGGTATGAGGGATTAATGACATAACCATGTAGAAGTGCCTACTAGCTGAAGCCCAATTGGACTTCAAACAGGCAGTACAACTGGCTTTGTCATTAGACAATGCAGCAAGTAGAGCACAGTAGCTATACGGCATCCCAATGGAAGTGGACCACCTCCCCTGTCTGACTGTACTTGGGGACCACAACTTGAGTGTAGGCACTCACAGAGCCTCAGACGTTGGTGCCAGTGTCCTTTGAGAACAGTTAGTACAGTTACCGCTGTTGGTAATAAGAGGGTCAGATGCAAGCCTATTGGAGCAGAATTGACTGAGAAGGATTCACTTGGACTAGTTCAACACTTTTCAATTAGAAAATTACTGCCTCAGTGAAGTCCTAGTGAAAAAATCCAGGAGTTCTTCAAGAAGGGCTTCAAACTATCAAAATGAGGCAAAGCCATTTTATATGTTGACCAGAAGCAATTCCATGACTTTGCAAAGTCTGCCTGGTGTCATTTGCCTTACATCCAAAAGAAGAGGTGGAAATCAGGAGGCTGGGGAGTGAAGGAATCATCAAACCAATGCAGTTTGCAGAATGGGCAGCACCGGTCATACCAAATGTGAAGCCTGACTGCTCAGTTTGCCCTTGAGATGATTTTAAGCAAATGGTAAACAGCTTCTTGCAGCTGGATAAATACCCAATCCCTGTCATAGAGGACTTGTATGCAAAGTTGGTGGGGGGAGGGGTCTGTCTTTTTATGAAGCTGGACATGAGGCACACTTACCTGCAATTGTGACTGGTTGAGGACTCAGAAGTATACCACATTTAATACCCGTAAGGGTTTTTACCAAAATATGAAATTGCCATTTGGGATATCAGTCTGCACCCTTTTCAGCAGACTATGGAGAACATTTTACAAAGGCTACCCCCAGGTTCCCCTTTATCTGGATGACGTGCTAATGACTGGGAAGACCAAGACAGAGCACTGCCAGATCTTAGACATAGTGCTTAATTGTACCTCCCAGGTGACCATATGCCTCAGAAGAGAAACATGTGTGTTCCAGGCACCCCAAGTGACCTATTTGGTTTATAGAGTAAACAGAGCCAGATTATGCCCATTGGAAGATAAAGTGAGGACAAACAATGAGCCCCAGCTCCCATATCTGGACAGGAGCTCAGGTCTTTCCTTTGGTTAGTGACATATTATGGAAAATTCACACATAACCTGGCCCCCTTAGACCTGCCATTGAAAAAGGTTCTGCCTTGGAAATGGTTGCGCAGCCAAGAAGCAGCCTTTAGGGAAATGAAAAATGCAGTTACTGTCATCTAACGTGTTGGCCCACTATGATCCAAAGCGTGAGGTGGTGCTGCTGCCATGTGATGCCTCCCTGTATGGTATCGGGATAGTGTTGACTCACCACTGGCCCAATAGAGGAACACCCAATAGCTTCCTGGACTTTGGCTGATGCCGAACGCAATATACCCAGAGAGAAGGAAGGTTTGGTGGTCATCTTTGGAGTGAGAAAGTTCCACCAATACCTTTTTTGGATGGGCTTTGCTCATAGTAACAGAGCACAAACCCCAGCTAGGTGGTGCTCCCTATAGCTTCCAGTAGGATTCAGCACTGGGTCCTTATTCTCAGTGCATACAAGTTAGAACACCATCCAGGAAACCAAGTGGCTAATGCGGATGCCTTGGGCTGTTTCCTACTAGCAGATACTCCACTTGTAGTGCCTCCCTTAGAAGACTGCATTCTGGTTTCAAACTTACTGGACATCTTCCTGGTCACTGCTGAAAATATGACTATGGGCACAAAAAGATCCTTTCATAGCAAAACTAAAACAGCTGGTGGTAATGGAGGAAACAGAAGAACCATCACAACCTGGGGGCGATTGGAATGGCAACAGGAACGCCAAAGTCAGCAACATGCTTCCTCTAAGTGAGAGTGACAATTTAATGCAGGGGACAGAGTTTGGTGCTGGAAGCATGGAAATGGGCTTGTCTGGATATAAAGCCAGGTTGACATGAGGTCAGGTCCTGTGACTTACAAAGTTCGAGTAGGTGAGACAGTCCTGAACAAACATGTGGATCACCTGAAAGCTGTTACCTTGCAAACAGGGAGCAGCAAAACAAACCTGACCCCTCAGGACAGCCTGTCAGAACCCATAGGTTCTCCTCCTTCATTTGGTATTGAGGAAAGCCCTGAGTCCGACTTGGATGCAGCTTCAATACCATTCGTGCCAGAAGAAGAGGAAACTCCCCTGAGATGCTCCAGATGTAAGAGACAGGCTACGGTCCAATACACGCTACCTATATTCGAGTCTGAATCAGAAACTGGACTTAGGGGCAAAAACATAGCAGGAAAAGCTACAAAAGAAAGACTATGCCTTGAGGGGGAGGTAGGGCTATAGTGTTGGAACCAGGTGGACCTCATTTACTATGAGATCCTTGGTGTTGTTAACCTGAGCCAAACAATCAGGAAAGCCCTGGCTGACCAATATAAACATGGGATTTAGAATCTTCTCAGTTCGGCGGACTGTCACTGAGCTGGCTGGCCACAGCAAGTATACTATGCACAAATAAAGGTTGACTTGACAGGATACTGGCCTCTGTGTAGTTATTTTAGTGACCTTTCTCCATTTAGGGTCTTATGTCCAGACAAAGAACTACTGGCATCCACAAAAATGGCATTCAGTTGGGCTTCTCTTCTCAAGAAAAGGCAATGAGTGCCTCTCGCTAGAACTCCAGCCAGCTGATGAGACCCCTCCCACCTGAAAGTTTCTGGCCACAAGTATTGATGGTGGCTAGTCATATAACATAGTGCAAGCACCCCATTAAATACATTTTCAGGCAGTATAATGCTGCCTTAATGGTACAACAATACAAGAAGCCACACCCTATAATGATCAAGTCAATGAAAAGAAAAAGATTTGGGCAACTTGAAGGAGAGCGTGACTAATTAAATAGCTCTTTCAAAGACCCAGCGCAGGAACAAGAGCCGAATGGCTTCTATCTATGTTGTACAAGTCCATAAATGACTTAACACAAAATTATAAAAATCCCAAACATCAATTATCATTTTATTTTTAGATTAAAACCAACACTTGTACCAAAAATGGGGGACGGATATTTGGAGATAAAAGGTACTGCAGATGCTGGAGAATCCGAGATAACAAGCATGGGGCTGGATGAACACAGCAGGTCAAGCAGCATCATAGGAGCAGGAAAACTTGACGTTTCGGGCCTAAACCCTTCATGGAGTAGCTCTTGTTTTTTTTTAAATCAGTGACCCTTGTAAAAACAAGTTTCTGCAGAATGTGTCAGGGTTGGCATGTCAGGACCACATATGACCCAATGTTGTATTTGCATAAATTTGAGCTGAATGACATTTTAATATGAAAGCAAAACCACAATTACTAAATACTTCAAAGCCATTTTGTAAGCCATTTCAATGCCGAATGATGAAACAAAATGAATTCAAAAAGTGAGTACTTGTCAAGATGAAATAGGGCCCAGTTTAACATTAGATGATTGAATGAACATTCAGTTTCAGCCAGTGATTTTATTAGTTCAGATACATTAATTACAGAATCATTTCTTCTTTTAATTTAGGTAATATTGCTTGTGTGCAATCGAACATGGCTACTATTTAAGCATTCAGCTGATACAAAAATAGTAATTAGTTTTAACCGGTTGAACAAAAAAATGGAAAATTTTAACTGGGAAATAAAACTTCACTTTTGTGCCTTGGTCTGTATTCCAAAGTTGTTTTGCACAAACAACAAAGAACAGTTGAGTTTAATGTTTCAACTGAGTTCTGTTGCCCAGATCAACTTCGTGGCGTTTTTTTAATTCTCTCAAAGTACTATACATGCAAGAGGTCAGGAGAAGTACATTAAATGCTCCACAAAAAGTTTTGAAACCATTTCAATTCCTAATGATGAGACAAAATTAATGCTTTGTAAAGTGAAAGAATCTGCCCAGTCACAAGAGGCCCGAGGCAGTGAGATCCTGCACAAAGACACAGTTAAAGAAAATCTTTAATGACAGAGCTTTTATGGATCAACCACAACCATTCCTTTCATGTATTTCTGAGAAGCACCTGGTAACTGCAGCTGCATCATAATATATGATCTTAAATGTAGACTGGTTCCCCAGTGACCTACAGATTCAAGCCTTGTCATTAAAAACTACAACTGTGAGGTATATAATTTATTGTTATGCTTACAATGCTGTCTGGAGGACTATACAAGACTTCAGAGGTCTTGAAACCAATTATGTGTCAGGAGGTGAGGTCACTTATTTGAAAATATAAAAAGTTAATTTACTGGGGTTTCTCGATATTTTAATATATACCCAAATGTTGTGCTAAGGCTGATGTTAGAACATAGCTGATAACATGCTTTGGCTATCCCCTAATTACTGAAACTTACATTTTCAAAATAACATTGCTTTAATTGGGGTATTGTTAGACTACCTGCTTCAGATATCTCATGTCTGACATAAAATGTGAAAGAGAAACTCCAGCTAGGTTGTTGTTGTTTGTGTGTTGCTATAATGTGAGAAGCTATGATAATTTACAGACAAAGGGGGTGGCCATGGGTACCCGCATGGGCCCAAGCTATGCCTGCCTCTTTGTAGGTTACGTGGAACAATCCATCTTCCGTACCTACACTGGCCCTAAACCCCACCTCTTCCTCCGTTACATTGATGACTGCATCGGCGCCGCCTCGTGCTCCCACGAGGAGCTCGAACAGTTCATCCACTTCATCAACACCTTCCACCCCAACCTGAAGTTCACCTGGACCATCTCCAACACTTCTCTCTCCTTCTTGGACCTCTCTGTCTCCATCTCGGGTAACCACCTAGAAACCGATGTCCATTTCAAGCCCACTGACTCCCACAGCTACCTGGAATACACCTCCTCCCACCCACCTTCCTGCAAAAATGCCATCCCCTATTCCCAATTCCTTCGCCTCCGCCGCATCTGCTCCCAGGATGAGACATTCCACTCCTGTACATCTCAAATGTCCTCATTCTTCAAGGACTGCAACTTCCCCCCACAGTGGTCGAGAACGCCCTCGACCGTGTCTCCCGCATTTCCCAGAACACATCCCTCACGCCCCGTCCCCGCAATAATAACCAAAAAAGAATCCCCCTCGTCCTCACATGCCACCCCACCAACCTCCGGATCCAACGCATCATCCTCCGACACTTCCGCCATCTGCAATCAGACCCCACCACCAAAGACATTTTTTCCTCCCCACCCTTATCTGCCTTCCGGAGGGACCACTCCCTCCGCGACTCCCTTGTCCGCTCTACACTCCCCTCCAGCCCCACCACACCTGGCACTTTTCCCTGCAACCGCAGGAAGTGCTACACCTGCCCCCACACCTCCTCCCTCATCCCAATCCCAGGCCTCAAGAAGACTTTCCACATCAGGCAGATGTTCACCTGCACATCTGCCAATGTGGTATACTGCATCTGCTGTACCCGTTGTGGCTTACTCTACATCGGGGAAACCAAGCGCAGGCTTGGGGACCGCTTTGCAGGACACCTGCGCTCGGTTCGCAACAAACAACTGCACCTCCCAGTCGCGAACCATTTCAACTCCCCCTCCCATTCCTCAGATGACATGTCCATCCTTGGCCTCCTGCAATGCCACAGTGATGCCACCCGAAGGCTGCAGGAACAGCAAATCATATTCAGCCTGGGAACCCTGCAGCCCAATGGCATCAATGTGGATTTCACAAGCTTCAAAATCTCCCCTCCCCCAACCGCATCCCAAAACCAGCCCAGCTCATCTCCGCCTCCCTAACCTGTTTTTCCTCTCACTTCAAGCCACACCCCCATCTCCTATCTACTAACATCATCCCGCCCCCTTGACCTGTCCGTCCTCCCTGGACTGACCTATCTCCTCCCTACCCCACCACCTACACTCACCTTTACTGGCTCCATCCCCGCCTCTTCGACTTGTCTGCCTCCTCTCCACCTATTCTCTCCTCTATCCATCCTCTATCCGCCTCCCCCTCTCTCCCTATTTATTTCAGAACCCTCTTCCCCTCCCCCATTTCTGATGAAGGGTTTAGGCCCGAAACGTCAAGTTTTCCTGCTCCTATGACGCTGCTTGACCTGTTGCGTTCATCCAGCCCCATGCTTGTTATCTCGGATTCTCCAGCATCTGCAGTACCTTTTATCTCTGAAGCTATGATAATGACTCCTCTTCAGTTCTAAAGAAGTCACAGCAGACTCAAAATGTAAACTCGGTGTTTCTGTCTCCCTAGAAACTGCCAGACCTGTTGAGTTTTGGCAACATTCTGTGCTTGTTTAAAATGTACAGCATTGGCAGTATTTTGCTTTTAATATTTGATTAAGAAAGCTTTCAAAGAAAACAATAAGAGTAAAGAATAAATTGCAGAAAACCTTGATATCTGACACTTGTGACGAGAAAGTGACATTCAGATTTAAGGTTCTACAATGATTTACAAAGCAAACAAAGTAACTGAATGTAATTAGCAGTAGAAACAATTCTAAGATGTTCACAACCCTAGAGAAGCCTTAAGGGAATTTTATGTTTGGAGAAGATACAAATGGGATTGTACACAGCATCTGTATTCAAGTCAACTGATGAGACAGAAAAGCAGTATATTGTAATATTACATGATGCATCCACTGTTTGTCAAGTAGCAGATGCCGTCTGGTATCATTCTATCCCTATCCGTAATCAGCATTTTGCTTTTAAGAGAAAAAGAAATACAATAGAACTTTGTCTTTTCTCAAGCAAGATAAATCTTTGGACCTTTTACTTTTATCAACACCTTTGAGCTAAACAAGAACAGACTAGTAGATACAACATACAAGTAACAAAAGATAAGTGCAGCTCTCCCTTTGCAAATAATAGAGCTTTTTATTTCAATTTCTGCCTCAGGTGTGGAGGTGACAACCATGTCTAGATGGCCACTGTATCGTGCACTGAAAACGTGTCAAGTTGCACATTAAGTAGTTTGCTCCATTTCCAAACAAAACTTAATGATTTATGAAGTCTGCCAGTATTTACAATGCGTTGAAACAAATAAAAATTATTAATTGCAAGTATGAATGAAAACATAATTTCAAAAAAAATTGAAGAACTCCTCACTTTTCAGCCAGCTGATAACCACCAACTAAAAACTGAAGTTGAATTCTTAATGTGTTTCTAACCCATCTGTCCATTTTCTGTTTTTACCACACTTGTTTGGAAAAACAATTCTGGCTACATAACTTTTAAATATATCCCTGGACAAGACATGCATCCGATGCAGTTAATTTTCACTTAACAAAAATTTCTAATAACACTTTCTTTCAGGACGCAGTCCTTTTATCTGTAACTGCCAAGAAACTCAGCAACCCATTCGTCAAGGAAAAATGAAAATGGATCACTTTCCATGTCTTTTAATAATTTATGAAACATCCTGTCATATATGCTAGGTCCTGTACATCTATCTTCCGGGATATTTACTCCCCAGTCCTTCCAGTATCCACTATCCTCTTAGCTTTCTGCTCATAGCACAGAAAGTTTGCAACTTACACAGAGCCGTAGACTGGTTACAATTTATGACTAGGCTAAATTATATTCTGATGTAAAGTGTGTGATTTATAGAGATCTTACTGTCATTTATTTTAGAGTTTAGATTTTGTACTTGTGGCATGTAGGCTTTAGTCTATGTGCATAAGGAGTTTTACTGATTACCTGTTCAGAGTTTCTGGAGCTATGACTATTTTATAAAAAAGTTATGAGGGACAGAGAGAGAATTCTTAGGGTGCTAAATGGAATTTGTTTGCATTCGGAGAGGTTTTACGGATATACAAAGAAAACATTGAAGAGAATTAGCTTGCTTTCGGTTAGAAGGAACAAGGATCTTTTTGTTCAGTTGAGAGGAGCACCCACAGCTTGGAGAGCTTTTGGTTTCAGTTCAAAACAGTCCTGGTTGAAGTTAAATGGAGGTGCACAGTTCTCCTGGGGCGAGGAGCTAGTTCAGAAAAGTTAGAAATGTGTTACTTTAATGTAAGGGTTTTAATTTGAAAATTCCAGACCAGAATTGTTGGGTTAGAACACTCAATGGACTAATCAAAGTTGAGAAAGTCTAAGCTCAGTTGTATGTATATTCAAGGAAGAAGTTATCAAAGTCTCAAGTCCATAAATAAATCTTTTGGTGTTATAGGGAGACAATTCTTTTCTGGTGTTTCAGTTCTATAAAGGCATCCTGTTGGGGTAGATGGAATGTTGCCTTTTCCAGTACTATATCATTGGCTACATAGGACTTAACCTCAAATCTCTTTTTCTCCTCATTCCATTCTAAGGAAAGTAACTTTAAATAGTTTTGGTTTGATAGATATGATCAAGAAGATACAGGCACAACTGACCTCAACTAATATTACAGATTGTTTAAATGTACTGGCTATCTCATGTGAATTTAATTCTATTTTCATGAATACCTAAATGCAAATTAACAGCAGAAGCATCACTGAATGATGTTCAGGAGCAAAGATTGCAACAGGCTTTTCCTTTTACTAGCCAATTGCAATTATTTATTGCAAACATATACTTTATTCATAATAAAAATCTTTATGTACGTACATAGTTACTGAAGCAGTTCAGATCTGTACAGTCTTGGCTTACAGAAAATATAGCAAACATTGGGGTTTGACTTTCTTGATTGTTACAACAAACTCAAAGGCATTTCTCAGCTGGGTAAGGCACTATTTACATGTAGCTGAGGCATCGAGAGTGTCCGATAACTGAACAGATCCTCATTATACTTCAGCAGAAAGACCTCAGATGGTGGTCTTTCCCCACCGCATCTTGGCTGCAGCTGCCCCAAGCTTCAGTGTGTCCCTCAGCACATAGTCCTAGACTCTGAAATGTGCTAGTCTGCAACACTCAGTTGAGTTCAACTCTTTGCACCGGAAGACCAAGAAGTTTCGATCGATCCGAAGAGCATCCTTCACCGAGTTGATGGTCTTTCAGGTGCAGTCAATGTTTGTCTCAGTGTGTATCCAAAGGAACAGCCCATATGGCACAGGCTCCGACATCATGGAGCTGCTCAGGATGAACCTCGAGGAAAAAACAAACACTGTATCTCTCTCCAGACTTCCTTTGTTTAGACACATTCCAGAGCAGATGTGTGACAGTCTCTACGTCCCTGCAGCCACTGTGAGAGTAGAATGTGGTGGCGCTGAGAGTCCAGGCATACTGTAAGGATCTCACAGGTAGTGCCCTTCTCACCACCAGCAAGCCTTGTCCTGGTGTTTGTTGGAAAGTACTGGCAATGAGGTATTCTGCCAAATAACTGACAGCCAGCTCAGGGAACTGTGTGACAGGATCCATCCTGTCCTTTTCCCGCAGTATCTAGAGAACACAACATGCTGACCACCTCCTGATGGACTTGTGCTCAAGGGTGTTATCTTTCACACATTTCTCCATGAGGGACAGGTGATACAGAATGGTCCAACTACCTGGACCATTCTGTGGCAATGAGGCCAGGCCCATTCATCACAACATCAAGGACAAATAGAAACTCAGTATATTGGTGTTTGTGTACGCACAGCTTGATGCAGCCATACATTAAGGTGGTCATTAGGATGAGGGTTGGGTCTTGCCCCTTATACAGAGCTTTGTATATGGTGTCCCTTCGGACACAGCCCATTTTTGAGTTCCAGATGAAGTGGAATATATCTCTGACAACTGCAACAGTGTACCTTTGGGGAATGGGCCAGACCTGCACCACATATTACAACAGAGAGACTGCCTCACACCTGATGACCAGGTTTTCTCTTGCAATGGAGGTGGAGCGGTGCTCCCACCTCTTCAGTTCTGCCTCATCTTTGCAATGCACTTCTCCCAGGTATTGGCACAAGCCCTGGCCCCTAGCCAATTATTTAAGTGTAAAATAACTGTGCAAGGATTGAGAAGTATTCTGTCCAATTTGTAAAGGTCAAAATGTCACTAAGTCTCAATGGCAGTGACAGAGAATCATAGGCAGGACTTTCAGACTCTGTGCGGGGTTGGAAACAAGAGGTAGCAGGAGCTGCAAATTTTACCACTAGCCAGTGCTCTGGCTTTCTGACTGCAGCCCATTTCTAGACTTTTTGTGGAAGCAGGATGAAGGTAGCGCAGCTATCCATCTGCACATGCTGAATAGACAGCATGGTACATTAAGAACCTCTAGTGGCAAATTAAAGGAGGCCAATTGGAGTTTTGTGAATCAGTTTAGCCACCTGGAGATAGTGTCCTGGTAGCAGACCAAGAACCAGTGCTCTAGGCAAGCTTACAAACATGCCCTGCTTGCTTGAATGTAAAGTATCCACAAGCTGCCAACAGAGAGATTCCAATCGGAATGAAGTCGCGTTTCTCCTCGGGTTTGATACACTGCAAAAAAAAAATCCTTTTTCTACCCCAGAGGCAAATACCTGCCCTTCCTATAGTGTGTAATTTCCCATCCATTTCCAGAAATAGGCAGAAAAAAAACATAGGAAAGGTTTGCATAACATGGTCTCAAAAAAATTCTGTACAGCATATTTTTTCAATAACTGACCCATAGCTTTAACAAAATTTTCCAAAGTTTAGTTTATGTGCATATGTGATATCGTAGGGTTGGATATCAGCTCACGTGAGGATCACATGGATATAGTCCCAACATATGATTGAACTGAGGTAATGGAAAGAGTGTGCTGGAAGGCAATTTTCTTTTAAATCAGTGAACAGAAATAGACAGGTAGGTGTTTCATTTCATTGACAGTCTCTTTCAGGTCATATTTTGCATTTTCTAGTAACCAAAGCATTACAACAATTTTCTGGTACTTTATCTCACGGCTGTATGGTGCAAAAATAAACATAATTTCTAAGAAAACAAATAAAAATCAACTATTAATTCCATCTCTTTTTTAAACATTTATTTTTATTGCTGTGAAGACAAAGGATCAAAAATGAGGAAATGTCAATTCAGCGTATTGAAACTCATCCATAACTTATGTTCGGGGTCAACATTCTGAATCTAATATGTGAATGTGGATGAAATAGCATGCTCCACTCATGATGCACATCCACATGGATAAGTGTTATTATTTCTTTACTTAGATCTAAGAAATGGGAGGCTAAACAAATAGTAATACAGCTGTAGTCTCATGTCTACCATCAAGTTATGTTATGTCTACATTGGTGCTGGCATCAAAGTGACCACTGAGATAGGTTCTGTGACAACGGTACCACTTTAGAATCTGAAACCTGGTCTCAATCAGTCATACACTGGAGGTCAGATTTCCAGACAGTTTGGACACAGTAATAACCATGGCACAATTTATTCTGCTTTACACCAAGAGTAAGACTAAACCATGATAAAGACCGAAGGGATTTTTTGAATGTTAAATTGATGCTGCCTGCTGCTTTAAATGATTGCTTTATGCAGTCATTGCTATCTAGATTGTTCATTGGATGCATACAGCAGTAGGGAGCTTGAGATCACAATTGCATATAGAATGCAGAGATAGCAAACACCTCTTAAAAAGGTGTATTGGAAAGTTCATCTGTACTTTGGTACTTTGGGATGTGGCTGAAACTGTGAGTGGGTGAGTGTTAAGATTTTCAGGCAAAGCACTGGGTCTTGGTGCAAGACGTGAAAAGACAGAGGCATCATACAACGCCCATGGGACAGAATGCCCTTGAGGTATATGTTCAGTGGGCAGGAAAAATAGATCAACCCCAGAAGTGTTCCTTCAAGAATACTGGTGCAGAACAAGGAAGAACTATAATGACATGTTATGCTCTGTCAAGATAAGCAAGTTAATCGTCAAATGGATCTCCTCCCCATAGCATAAGATGCTAATTCTCATTGTCTCATTTTCATATCACACAATATCCATCTTCACAAGAAGACATGCAATATCACATGATTTTGTGTCTGTGTCTATCTCTTCCTGTCTTTGTCTCTCTTCTACATAACCTCATATCAAAATGAAGCCACAGTAAACTGTTCCTTAAATAAAGTTAATGTTTTCCTTATGTCAGCAGGCTTTATAAATATCTGGATTCGCACGACAAAAAGAACATGAAATGGCAGCAGCAAAAGTAAAAGATTAAATATGGCAAAGTGTCCACAATCACTGAAAAGCTTTCAGCAGATCTCAGATCTCAATCATAGATGGCTGAATTTGTTGTGAAAATTTGGCAGATCTCACTGTGTCAGGCCTTGCTATGAAGTTGAGCAATGAGCAAATCAATATGCTATAATATGCGATGGGTGCCTGTGCAGATATCATCATGGTCATACAGGGGATCAATGAGGAAAAGCCACATATGAGGAAGTAACAAAATCAACTGATGCTTGTTTCAGTCTGTGAAAGAAAGTCAAGTAAGTTAAATCTAGCAAGGGTACACAATTGCAAGGGGCAGGTATTGACACATTTATAAATGATCTGTGTAGAGTTGCAGAGAACTGAGAATATATTAATTTAAAAGATGTACAATGCAATGACACATTTATTGTTGGAGTCTTGGATAAAGCATTGTCTCCCACTTGCAGTTGAGAGATAATTTAAGCTTAATGCAACAATTCAACTGAATAGATAAGATAGGGTTACAAAGCAAAATCAATCTGTTTTGGACTGACAAAGAGAATCAGATCCCCAAAAAAAAATTGACTCAGTGAAGTATGATGTGTGTTAAAGTTAGAAAGCAGAGAGGTGGCTAACACAAGCAGAGAAAAGGATCCATCAAGCATCCCAGTTAATGTACAGAAATACCTACCAAGGTGTCTGTCTGAGCGAGTGGGAGATGCAGAAGGCAGCCCTAAAGGCATCTGTGCTTTCTTCCCACATGATGGAGGAGGACATGACTCACACAGTTGGTCTCTTGGCTGCTGATACCAAACTTTTCCACTGGTACCTGTAGGTAGAAAAACAAGAGAGAATGTGTTGCAGCTAAGGAGGTAGAAGTTCAGGTATGTTAACATATTTACTGTGGTGGTAATGGGAGAGTTGTACAGTCACGGCAAAGGCTTCTTATTCAAGTTTCAGCATCTATGTAAGAGCAGTCCTAATCTTTGCCTGCTAGGATAAGTGCCTTCTCTTCATAAGAGGTAGGGAGCTTAATGTTGGGTGGGTCATTACCCATATTGACTCACTCCATCCCATTATAGGCCTAAAGTCACAGGAGAATGCCTCTTTATAAAATTAATGTTTCCTTTACCCTCAGCTATCTATGTAAATATTCAGTATTTGCACAATGAGACCAAGAATGTTATTAGTACCAACTGCACCATAAACCTCTCCTGCTAAATTCACACCATCGTCTCCCACCTACAAACAACATCAATCATTCAAATAACATATTTTACTTTCCCCTCACGCACTTAATAGTTGTTACAAGCCTTTCACCCAGACAATGGCAGCCATTCAATCATCACATCATCTAAACATATTACAGAACAGTTTCCTGTTTTGTGCAGGAGAAGGTGATCCATAACAGGAAGCAGCAGGAAAGAACTGGACGAGGACCAGCTCACCTGCAGGTCCATAACCTAATGGACAGGATGGTGCTCAACACTATGGGAAGAGGAAATGCTGAGGATTTGACAATTGGCCGAGCTGAAGGGATTGACATTGAGGGAAGCTGTATCTCCTTTTTTTTATTCCACTTCTCCCCCAGTTCACGGTCTCTTCTGATTCACAAACAGTAGATAGTGTCAGCACAGTTTTATTAATTTTGTTGCTAGTTTGAAATAAAAGCATCGGGATAAATTGATTAAAAACATAGTGCATTTTAATGTTGACCAGCTGGATGAGGTGGGTTGAAGTGAAGATGGACATGGGGAAAGGGGAAAGATGCCAAATGGGAATTAGCAGCTGTCCTATAAATAAATCATTTCCTCCTAGAAAGGATATTAAATGGAAAGTACAAATTTCCAAGGGCAGGAACAGTGTGGAAAATTACTCTTTCTATTCTGTATTGAATAGCTGCATTTTACTTTAATTAAAACATAGCCAAATAGGAGATTATTCAAATGTATACTGGCCGAAATTGTTCTTTTGATCATTAAGGAAAATTCTGATTTCATATATGGAGCAATATATATATTTCAATTTGAAGCCCTTACGTCACAATTGCTAGCAAAATTGCCAACTCCCCTCCTACTTGATTGCCATTGGCAAATTGCTTAGGCTACTACAGGCGTGAAATATTCCAATGTATTAACAAAGTGTACAGCATGTATTTTGGACAAGATTAGAAGTTGCCATGCACTGAGAATATGGCTGGGAGTGGTGTTGAATGGAATTTGGTTACACGTTGAAAACCCTAAAAAATGAGCAGCACAGGTCAGTGGCTTTTTAACCCAGCCATGGTATAAACAGATTACCATACTTTCAGGTCACCCAACCAATTAGGTTGAGTAGGTATGATAAGGACCTGCTTGAGTCAATTTCAACTCTGGTATTTAAAGGGACATTGCAAACATCAAATGTGATCGATTCTGGGGATGGGAACAGAACACAATGAAGTAAAAGAATGAAGTGCACACATCCAATGGCTACATGATCTTAGTGATACCGAGGAATTTAAGTGCCCACGGGAGATACTGTTCCTTACTGAGAAGAAGGCTGCTATTGAAATGCATAAGGTGCGACTGAAGGTGGCAGAGGTCAGCAGCATAAATCTGAACTGAATGTCAAAAGCAGTTTAATGATGTAAAAAATTAGAAAGTAGGACATTCAATTAGAACCTGACATGTCTTCTCAAATGTGTTCTTGCCCACCATTCCTCACTCTGACATGGTGTGCAGGTGCACACATTCCTTTCTATGTATGCACTTCCCCAACTGCCTACCAATCAGCTACACAACAATATCTTTACACAAGTTCATTCTTCTCTACCATGGTCACCCTTAACAAATGTTTTCTATCCATCTGTTAATACATCGCTTTATTCTCACTGCCATACCTCTTTCCCTATTTGCAAGAGGAACGAGCACTAAACAGGATTACAATGCATGGAACAGAGGTAGCTCGACGGCCATGTTGTCACCCATAACAGCAAAGGATGACATCAGCTGACTTTCAATGTGTTTGGTTGTAGGAATGAGGAAGATGACTCCCAGCTAACTAATAGTAGAACTAAATATCACACAAGGTGTACAACACTCACTCATGTTGATTTAAGGATCAGATTTTCTTGTTTGTCATAGTTCCTTCACTAGAAAAGTTATTATAATGCATGATAACACTTACGAAATGATGATCAATGTCAGAGTTAACTTATTTTTCCATGCCAGAACCCTATGATGAACCATTGCATTAATAAAATATCTAAATCAAATCACAGTATTTAATAATGACATTTAAAAAGTGTACCGCCTTCACAATTATTGTCCAGATTGTTCCCAATTATTCAGTAGGATTTCTGAAGTGCGCATAAATTCTTTAAGGGGGTGAGTTTTTTAAATTAGGACTCCAGAAACCAGCCCACCAGCATATTAAAATGATGTGCGAGAGGAAATGTAATTCTCCTGTGGTCGTCTTGGAAGGGTGCATGTGTGCTTTGTACCCAAGCCTTACTATTTTTTAAATCGTCATATGAAAAGAGCATTTATTCTGAAGGTGAAGGAAAATTGTTTTTCCAGCAAAAACCAAAACGAGTCCGGTGTTTTACAACCCAATCTGCAACTCCATTGGAAGAAAGAAATTTTACCTCAGCAGAGAGGAAGATGATATAATGATAACAGAATGCATTTAAGTTGTCAGTGCTGTTACGTGTTGTTAATCTGCCACAGGGTTTCCAAATGTCCAGCTAAAGGTGGTGGAGGAAGACAGCAATGACTCCTCAGAGGAGGTCACTCACCTGGAAGGTGCATCATCATAGTGTTCAAGCCAATCACGCAACAACACAGAGACTCATGCTTCAGCGGGATTGATAAACAAAATGGTTGGGTTATTATCTGATGATAGACACATATCAACTGAAGAAAATAACAGTGAGCAAGACAATTGTGGTGAGTCTGAGTCATTACGTGCATGGCCCTTCAAGTTGGGCTCACTGGATGCTGAATATTGGGGGTTAGCAATGAAGAAGATGCAGCATTAGAAAATTTGCAACATACTGGCAGGCGTTCTAGCTGCACTGTGTCTTAAATATGAATGATATGATGGCACAAGCCTTTACAATAATGTCTGCATCCAGAGAAAGAGTGGCCACTTGCAAAGAGACTTAATTCAAAAGCTAGTCAGTATTGATTAAATTGAGTGACTGACAGATTGAAATAAAAACATAAAGTACTGGAGAAACTCAACAAGTCTGCCAGCATCTGTGGAAAGAGAAACAGAATTCATGTTTTAAGTCTGATATGACTCTTATGGAACTGACGTATTGAAAGAGACAACACTCTCCTCCCAACAGTGATGCTGGTATGCAGCAAAACATTTCAAAGTGAAATGCACAAGCTGGGGAGATACAATCAGTTTTCTGATCCTCCAGTAATTTCTGCAATTTTAAAATCCCTGGCCCATCCACTGCCAAAATGCATGCAGTTTTGCAAACTAAAATTTGCTCCCTTGTTTCAGCTTTACATCAAATTATTCCAATACAAGTTATTTTAACAGAGATTTCATAAATTCTTTCTTCCATTTTTCTCTCTTCCTAGCATTGCATATTGTGTAACAAATAGTCTTTTTTGTTTAAATAAAGGTTTGCTCATAAACCCTCATTCCCACCGCAGAGTAATAATCACTTTAATTGCTGTCTGTTGAATTTAATATTTCAATCCCATTTTCAATCCTCTGCCTTTTTGTGAATATACACTCTTTAGAGGAATTGCTTTTGAATTTTACCTTTCAAGGACATTGAAGCATCAATAATCTACTGTTTCTTACAGTTTTCCTGGCTATTCTTCTTTTCCTTACAGCCTGCTGTCCATCAATTGGAATCATACAATCACAGGATATCATTTGGGATAGTCTGCACAAATTAATCATAGTGGGTTCATAGGTAAATCTTTAGTCTTGCCTAGTTATGTGCATTCAAGAACAGTGAATACTATTAGCTTATATTCTGTAATCATTTTAAAGGAAGTCAAAATTCTGCAATTCTGAAAGTATTATTTTCCTCTGTCTCATTGTCTGATGTTACTGTGGAATTTTTAATAATTTACTTCATGGCATTCTCATTTCATGCCACAGTTTGTGCAGAGATTGCCTTCAGGCCTTTGTCTTAAAGATAATTCAAGTAACTATTCCTTCAGATATCCATCCAGTCCTGAAGAAGGGTAATACCTGAAACTTTGACTTGTTTTTCCCTCCCGATGCTACCTGGCTTACTGTGTTCTTCCAGCCTCCTGTTTGTCTATTCATACTTGAACTGGATATGAAGTGAACGTCACTGTCAAGGCTAACATTTGGTGTCCATCCCTAACTGACCTTGAAAAGGTGGCAGAGAGTACTTCCTTAAACTGCTGCAGCCTGTTAGGTAAGTACATTCATGGCACTCTGTTCACTGTGCATGAGTGGGTGGAGGGATTGAATGATTAAGATGGTGGATGGTGGTGTCAATCAATAGGCTGCTTTGTGCCCTATGGTGTTGAGCTTCTGGAGTGTCATTGGAGCCACCTTTGCATAGAGACTGACAGGTCATCTCCACAGTAAACTCCTCTTCAATTTATAAATCTGAATTGGGCAATAGATCAGATTCATTTATCAGCCATGGAAACAAGGTGTAAGCAGTAGGATAGATGTTGTTGAACCCCATCCTTGGCCATATGGTTACTAAGGGCTCAGTAATGGTGGAGTGCCATTGAGTGCGGACAAGGAAGGTGATTTGACAGCTGTTCAAATCATGTATTTCCCTGGTCATTCATGGGACCCAAATATGATTGAATTCAGACATGGGACTATTCCTGAGGACAAATGTCCACTAAATATGGAGTTTCAAAGTTACCAATCAAGTGAGATTGTACTGCGCCCCACTGAAACAGGTTTTTATATTATGTCCGCGATAAATTTCTGAATGGACAACAAAATTTGGACTGAGTTGAATATTTAGATGTTTCATCAAGCATTTTGCAGAATTTAAAGATCCAATTTAAGACCTACTGATTCTCTTGGTTATTACAGCAACATTGGGGCAGCATGGAAGCACAGTAGTTAGCACTGCTGCTTCACAGCGCCAGGGATCCAGGTTCAATTTCAGCTTTGGGTGACTGTCTGTGTGGAGTTTGTGTGTTTTTCCCATGTCTGCATGATTTTGCACTGGGTGCTCTGGCTTCCTCCCACAGTCCAAAGATGTGCTAGGTTGGGTGGATTGGCCATGCTAAATTGCCCATGGTGTCCAGGGGATATACAGGCTAAATGGATTAGTCATGGTTAATGCGAGGTTAAGGGAATGTGGTTGTTTGGCATGCTCGTCTGAGGGTCAGTGCCGACTTGGTGGGCTGAATGGCTTCTAGTTACATTGTAGTGATTCTAACATTTGAGCATTCATCACATAGTTACTATAAAAAAAAGTACATGTAAATGTTAATTCAAAGATACAGGAATATTTGTATGGAACTTTATGCATTAATTATGGCAATCAGAGAAGGTGGCAGTCTCCCAATCCATGTTCAGAAATCCCTAACCTGTATTTCCTCCCACCTATCCACTCCTCCAACCTCAAGCCTCAATCCCATCTCCTACCTACCAGCATCATCCCGCCTCCTTGACCTGTCCATCCTCCCTGGACTGACCAACCCCCACCCTAACTCCCCACCTACACTCACCTTTACTGGCTCCATCCCCACCTCTTTGACCTGTCCGTCTCCTCTCCACCTGTCTTCTCCTTTATCCATCTTCTATCCGCTTCCGCATCTTTCCCTATTTATTTCAGAATCCCCTTCCCCTCCCCCATTTCTGAAGAAGGGTCTAGGCCCAAAACATCAGCTTTCCTGCTTCTCTGAAGCTGCTCGGCCTGCTGTGTTCATCCCGCTCTACACCTTGTTATTTCAGAAATTTGATCATATTTTTCAATCTCTTTGTGCATTTATTTCTTTGCCTCCACACAATTGTCAGCATGATTTACGTATCTGTGGTTATTTTGGGGTTACCCTTGTTGAAGGAAACCCATATCCTATTTTCACTGCGCTTCTTTACATTGTTCAGCTTTGTCCAAAGCATCCGAACCTCTTTCATATGATAACAGAGACAGGTCTTCCTCCTGTGTCAGTAATCTCCTTGGTCTAGTAGATTCCCTATTGACCTTTTCTTATGGTTTTAAAAGCATTCAAGTTTTGCATTCTTTCAAATTTATATAAAGGAGTTCATTCTATTAAATCCACTCCTTAAGGATATTCAATTTTTGTTGCAGGCCCAAGTTGTAATTCTGCAACTATTAGATCAACTATTAGATTATGGCTTAGAAAGGGTGGACGCTGGGAAGTTGTTTCCGTTAGGTGGGGATACTAGGACCCATGGGCACAGCCTTAGAATTAGAGGGGGTCGATTTCGAACGGAAATGAGGAGACATTTCTTCAGCCAGAGAGTGGTGGGCCTGTGGAATTCATTGCCACGGAGCGCAGTGGAGGCCGGGACGTTGAATGTCTTCAAGGCAGAGATTGATAAATTCTTGATCTCGCAAGGAATCAAGGGCTACGGGGAGAGTGCGGGTAAGTGGAGTTGAAATGCCCATCAGCCATGATTAAATGGCGGAGTGGACTCGATGGGCCGAATGGCCTTACTTCCTCTCCTATGTCTTATGGTCTTATGGTCTAACTCTACAATTGCTGCTGCACAGATCAATATTTTCAAATGGAATCCTTCCGTTGAAAGATTTTCATAACAGCTTAATTTCTTCCCTGTTTTCTACTTATCACACCTTTCGCAAATTGTGATGGAAATTTGGCCACAACTTTTAATTGGTATTGCACATTGATTTTGGTGCTATGGGACTGGTTTTGGGTTCAAACTTTGGGTATCCCTGCTGTGTGCACACTCCAAATGCTGCCATGTGTTAGACATCATTTTGGTAAGAATGAATGAATGAATGAATGAATGATTTATTGTCACATACATCCTGGGAGAAAAGATCTATCACCACATATTGCCATTTTGAGGCACAAAAGAGTGAAAAGAAAGTATTTAAATAGGGTTCATCTTCATCAGCTGGGGTCCCAAATACGGTTCCAAGAATTGTGCAAGGTCCACGCTCCAGGCCACCTGAAGTCCACACTCATTCATCACTGCAGGCAACACCTTGCCTCTAATTCCAGGAACCCATGCCTACAATGCCAGGACACCTTGCTCCAGTAGGGAGTGTGTGCTGCAACTGTGCAATGTATTTTGGTTGTGATGTCACTCATCATATAACTCTGATTTGATACCAACTTTGCAACTTCTGTTTGCAAACGCCAGCTACTACCCTCTCTTAAAAATGCACAGGTACAGCAGGATGAACAGTGCTATTTTAATACAATAATTAACTACATTCAGGTTAGTTGGCAACTGATTTCTACTCATTGTTACTGGGTTAAAAGACTTTTGTGGCTTGTAGGGCAATATTGAATTGTTGAAGTCCCCAGTGAGTGGTGTGACGGGGAGCCACTTTCAATCAGGCGAATGCTACCATCCTGAAAGATGACGGCAGGTTTTGTGCTCCACGAAGAACTGTCAAATACCCAAGGCAAACCTCAAAAATCCAAGTAATCTCTTGGAATATCGATTACTGCACATTCTAAAATGGTACCTTCTGCTATGGTGACAGCAGTCTGAGCTTGTATGGCACCAAGCTGCACTTGCAGGACCTCAGTCTGACCTTCCACTGCAGCACTGTCTTGTTGGGTAGCTTCTACTTTAACTGCAATGGAAACAAAGAGATCAGCCACCAGACATTGCATCACAATTGAGCCCTGCTCAAGCAAGTCAGACAGTATCCAAGAATCAGGAATGTCAATGTTTCAGACCGAAATCCTTCATCAGGATTGGTGTTGGGGAGGGGAGCCTAGAAATAAATAGATGGAGGTGGGTGGGGCTAAGGGAAATTCATGTAGGAGAGATGGTGATATGTGGATGCAGGTAGGGGGTTATTGTGACTGGTCCATGGGAAGAGTGAGCAGATAGGTGAGTAGGAAGATGGACAGGTTGGGTCAGGTCAAGAAGGGGAAGTCTGGACATGGGATAAGGCTGAAGGTGAAGGGATTTTGAAGCTGGTGAAGTCAATGTTAAGGCCATCGGGCTGTAAGCTGCTAAGGTGAAATATCAGGCGTTGTTCCTCCAGTTTACGTTTGGCCTCACTCTGACAGTGGAGGAGGCCAAGAAGGGACATGTCACCAGGGGAGTGAGGGAAGGATTTAAAATGGATGGCGACCAGAAGGTTGGGTTGGTTGTTGCGTGCAGACTACAGATGCTCCATGAACCGGTCCCCGAGTCTGCGTTCAGTCTCCCTGGTATAGAGAAAACCAGATCAGAAGTAACAGATGCTGGCAGACCTACTAAATGCATTAAACATTTCAGTGCACCTACCCATCATCTTTTGCTGTACACGGCCTTATTGCCATCTCTATCTCAATTCTCAGCTGTGGAACCTGTGTATGACCTCACTGGTGGGCGAGCTGGTGTTACCCTTTCACATTATACATGTGCCAATTGTCTGTAGCTTTCCCCATGGCAGCTTTGGTGGCTGAGGCAAACATTTAATTAAGTTCAAGAATATCGCCGATGTGGACCTGGATGCAGCTTTAAAGTGCTTCAGAGAGGGACTTCTGCACTTATTTGGGAAGAGGTCCTGCCATTGGCAGCTGAAGGCTAACCTCAGCTATGCTGGGATCAAGTAGTGCTCAGTGCTGGGACTAGGAGTCCCTGAAGAAGAATCTTGGATCCTTGACTTCACTTAAGAGCAGGGACTTTGGACAGGCCTGTCTGGCAGCATCCAGTGAGATGGGGTGTGGAGTTTGATGGAAATCAAGGCCATGTTTTAAAGGCTACAGTCTTGATTAGTTCAGAACTTTTCAGGTATGTTGCACCTGTTAGCTTCAGCTAGAGAAGGCAAGGAAAATTATTTCCTCTTTTAGTGGTGCCCGTATTTTCTGTTCTTAGTGTAAACTTCTGACATATGCATACTGTGCAATTCAATGCTTTCAAAGCTAACTCTTAGTAACTTCAATTCTTTTCCTTCCATAATGAATATCAATGCATTCTACTGTGACAATTAGAGAGATAAATATTAAAGTAAAGTCTATCTCTAAATTGAAAATCATCCATCTGGACATTGGGACGATTATTTGTAGAGAAGGGTGAGATACATCTGAATCAAATCTGCCTATAAATAGATATGCATAGAAAAAATCCATTTTGCTCAAAAATAAGCCAAAATCCACAGTGGCTATATCAAAACAGATTTCTTGTATCTGGCTTCTTTTGAATGTTGACTCACCTGGGGGTCCCTTTTAATAGTATCTTCCAAATCTGTGACTACAAGCACGTAAAAGGACAAGGGCAACAGATGCATGGGAATACCAGCATCTGCAAGTGTCCTCTGAGCACATACCATCATGACTTGGAGCTATATTGCTACTCCATTGCTGCTGCTGTGTCAAAATCCAGGAACTCCATTCCTAATAGCACTGTGAATATACCACTTCATTCGGACTGAAGTGTTTCAAGATGGCAGCCCATCTTCACCTAGACCATAAGACATAGGAGCAGAAGCATGTCATTCAGCCCATCAAGCTGGCTTTGTCACCTTCTCAAGGACAATTAATAATGGGCAATAAATCCTGGGATAATCATTACTGCCAACATCCCATAAATAAAAAGATAAATTCCAATTCCTTCCTAATTTGATGGTTTATTGAAACCTCACAATGCATCGTAACTGTTGACAAGAAATACATGAAAATACTCATATATCCCATAATTCAACTGCAATTAACTGAACACTTGAACCCTACACATATTTTATATGTGGAATAAACCAAGTCTCTAAGTAGCACTATTTATAAACTGGCTACATCATGCTCAGTGAGCAGATGCATTTTTTTCAATCACTTTCCTTTGCCATGAATTAAATTGGATATGCAATACAATGAATTATTTTCTGATAATTAACTGCAGTTTATCACTTGTGTTAGATTTGTGACACGTATAATCCTGTAGTACCGTCATCATGTATTACAAAGCACTCATATTGATGACCAGCAAAAAAAGAATATTTACACCAGCTTTAGAAATAAATAAATGACATCTCAATTTACATTTGAATGAATCCACAATAAGTTTTATGAAGCAATCATATGGATTGCTATTATTTTGACATTGATTATTATGCCAACAGGCTTTGTAGCTTATTATAAAGCAAGTCACTACTCTCCTGGGCCTCAATACTGGAATCATTATGCTACATTAAATAAGTGATGCTCCCATTTGTCCTGGTGCAAAATTAGAATATGAATTAGATTTAATAACAGAATTAGTAATTCAGAACTGTGTTTCACACTATAATCAACAACTGGATTTTTTTTACCATTCCTACTTAAAGTGCTCCCCCTCAAATCTACCAGAAAGAAACTGCATTAAAATCATGTTGCCATAAACATTACATCACATGGTACAAGTAACATTCAGTGGTACATGCAACGGGTCCACAAGCAGCATGATGTGATATTACTTCCTTACTTGGGTCTGAGTTCCCAGACAACATTCTTTGTAATGAGGATGAGAAGGGAATAAACTGTCAGTAATGTTATTGTTAATAACAATTGGATAGATCTAGATCCTGATGGTGCTACGGCTTTTATTTACAATTATAATTAATAGACTCGGTTAGACAATATGTGGTCAACAAAACCAAAAGTTTTTTTTGGTATGATACATAGAGTGTACACAAAGGCTGTTATTAAAGCACTTGAGACTCATTACTATTCACAGTTATGTTGCACCATGCTGGCCTAGCAATAGAGTGTGAGATCACAAAAAACACAGCTGACTCATTGTCCTTGTTTCCTGAAGACAATGTATTATCACATATTTTATGTTCTTTACACATTTTCCCACCTGTTCTTTGCAATAGAGGACATTATCACAAACTCTCTAGTTCCAAAGGATATAAAAAAAATGACCAGTGGTTTATTTTCCAGGTTGTCTGATGTACTATTTCAAAAAGTTGCTTATCAATCTAGCTAGATAGGACTCGAGGTAATGTTGGCATTAGTTAAGCTCTTTTGAGCATTTTATAAATCATGTTTCCCCACAGATTTTTGCACTTATTTCAATATTGCTTCCCAAGAGCCACTCAATGCTACATTTTGTTTCCTTTCCAATCGGAGTTTTGAGCCTGAATCCAGCCAGACTGACAGCATGAAAGCCTCATTTCTCTTCTAATTATAAAAATCCTCTGCAAAATGATTCCGTCCAGTCTCAAGGTAGACTTTTGTGGCTGTGAGCCATAGCACATTATTCAGCATGCAGCTGCCAGTCTCATTTAGAAATGCCACAAAGCTGGCTTGAACAGGAAAATGTTTTTTGAGTCTGGAGTTAAAACATATAGAGGTGAAATTTGTCTATGGTCGCTCATGCAATAGGGGTGCTAGAAAATTGGCAGCTCATTATGTGTGCACTTGTTATTTTGTCATTCAAGTCCATTAAATTACCATTTATTCTTAAAAGGTCTGCTTCAGTTATGGTAAAGGATAGATAAATATAATAAAGAGACTCACTTGAAGACTTTGAGGGCATCAATTTATTAGCACACAAAATCTCTAGGCAATGCACTCCAGAATGAAAAAGTTTAAGGACTTCCCTATTTGGCAACACCAGGTTACCCGTTGGAAAGTGACCAATTTCCATCAGCTCAGTCCATGGTTGGGCTCAATAAGTGAGTTCCGGAAGTTGTTGGACAGGAGTGTGCATGGGCTGGCAGTTATTGCAATTTTAATGTCCTGATCTTTGGTCTTCTACAATAAGATAAGCTAAGAATTTACGAGTAAGCTTTTTCAGTGGCTTCTAGTGGCCCTTACTTAAGTTGTCATACAACCAGTAACAAGAGTTCATAGCATTGAAATCTGACTACGTTTAACAACCTCTTCAAATAAATCTACATGGTGCAAAATACTAATTCTAATATTGAAATGAGGCCAACACTTGTTGCAAACAGCCACTATTGTTGCCTTTAAAAAGATGCATTGCCAAATTTAGCAACGACCAAGTCCTTATGCCCAAATCAAACATTGACATTATCACTGCAAAACCGTAATTGTAGTTGTAATTTACACCTTGGCTTCCCTTTATGCCAGGCACCTTTTTAAATCGAGTTTGTGATCTTCTATTCTTACAAAGTGCTAACTGAACACCAAAAGATTTGGCAGCAGGTAGTGTTTTGCCCACAAGAGGAACAAATGACAGTCTGGCATGCAGATTTAACTAAATTACTAAAGAACTTTGCTGTTGGATATCAATAACGTGCTGACATTATAATCAGCTTTTGAATCTATGATAGCATAGATGGATGAGAAAGGCAGAGAAAGACAAATTGTAATTAGAAAAAAAAGTTACTTTCTGAACAGAATAGCTATATAGACAGATTAATAAAGGTGAGTCGGAAAATCTTACATAAAGTAGTCCAAATGTGAAAAACGTAGACTTATTAAATTGCAATGAAAATTAATGCAAGATTTTTTCAAAGCTTCCACTTCTAAATATAATTCTATTATTAAAGCAATTACTCCTTTTTATTGTTAAACTTTTGTATCACAACAGGCTTGGAACTTAAAAATACCTTAGAAAAGGTAATTCTCCGACTGTTGGCGAGGGCTGATGAGATTGCCTGCTGTGCAAAACAACTATGTAATAAAAAATTGTAATAAGACTTAGATAAACAAGGCCAGTTGAAGTTAGGTGATTTTGTTGATCAGCTGCACTTCCTAAAGTTTCTGATCTTTTGGAACTTGTGCAGTTTTCAATATATTTACCTGCCAAAAAGTAAAAAGACTTTCAACTGTTTTTTTTTCCACTGAAATTATTACAGTTCATAAAGATTCAACAATTAAAATCAAACAAATTTACGACAGGCACAAAATAGCAATGTCAAAAGAATTAACAATATTCTAATTATGAAAAATTGCATTTTGTTCTGTTTATCTTTACCTGCGTTTGTCACTCCCTGATTAGACTACTGAAAACAGTAAATACATCTTTAGAATTTGCTGTACCAATGTGCATGATGCTGCTTTTAACTAAATTACATCATTTCCTAAACATAGGCTCATCTCTTGTTTATATTTAGATATGATAACGATCAATTTGCTGCAAACATTCTAACTTTGCAAAGATTTGTATTCTTTAAAATATGTATATTTCCCACAATATCTTCTGGAATAAATTGCAAAAAATAACTGACAAAAGTAATAGCAGGGAATGTAATAAAACATTTCAAAAGGAAATATTTACTGTGAGGAATTTCCTAGGCCTATGAGGAAATGAAAAAGGAGTGGAACTATTTGGTAAGCTCTTTCAAAGAGACATCACAGGGTATGATTGGTCCAATGGCTCATTTCTGTGTTGTATAAGTTTTGGGTCATTAACCCTGACAGCAAAAAGCAATGGTCTTAACAATGATCCCAGTAATACCTCCACAGTAGCCAGTAGGATCATTGCTGTTAATAACAATCTCAGATCACAAGCATCTTTTTTAAATCACCGTGGCTCAGTGGTTAGCATTGCTACTCCACAGCACCAGGGACCCAGGTTCGATTCCAGGCTCAGGCAACTGTCTGTGTGGAGTTTGCACATTCTCTCTGTGTCTGCATGGGTTTCCTCCTGGTCTTCCAGTCTCCTCCCACAGTCCAAAGATGTGCAAGCTAGGTGAATTGGCTATGCTAAATTGCCCAAAGTATCCAGGAATGTGTAGGTTAGGTGCAGTAGAGCTGGGAAATGCAGCATTACAGGGATAAGGAAGGGGAATGGGTCTGCGTGGGATTCTCTTCAGAGAGTTGGTGTGGACTTGTTGGGCCAAATGGCCTGTTTCCACACTGTAGGGATTCTATGATTCTAACTGTACAGATTGCAAGGGTTTCTTTAATAAAGCAGCCCATTGCACTTTACTTCATTAAAAGCTTTTGCAAAATACACGTATGCTGAGCCAACAGGGCTGCCTTCATCCAAAAAGCCAGTTACTGTGGCTATTTGTAACTACTGCTGCCAGGAGATCCATTGTCAGAATGTCTTATACTATTCTCACACATCCACTGTAGCTCATCCCCAGCCACACCTTGATGTCTGTTATCCAACTAAGCCTAGATTGACCCTATTTCTCAAACCATCCACTTTGCCTTTGAAAAGATAATTTCTATAGCTTTTCAGCTCTGATCAAAAGGCTAAAACACTGGCATTTTTATTTTCAAGATGTCGATTTTTAGTGTATGTTTTGGTCTTGCAATTTAAAACACCTTCTCGTTTGTCTTTTTTTGTACCACAAAGGACTCTCCTCCTCAACCTCTCCCTTACCTGAGGTGTGGTAACCTCAGGTTAAACCATCATCAGTCATCTCTGTCTCTAATGAGAGAGCAGCCTTATTTGCTGATAAGACTATAATATCATTATCTTTTTATGGGGCAGTATTAGCATTCACATTCTCAAGATATCTATGTTGTTCTGCAGATATTTACTTGTTGTCCAGTTTTATGAACCCCCAGGGATAAGGATAGAATGTAGTATCTTTTAAGTTTTTTTTCTTATCATAAGACTTGCAATTTTTTTGCTATCAATGAATCCTTCATCAAAACCTTTGGCTATCTCAATCCTTCTTCCGGCTTCTGAATCACGTCTGCCATTTTCAGTTAGCATTTGAGTGAAATAGAAGAATATACCTACTTCTTCCAGTTTGACACCATACACTTCAGCCTCCATTCTAGTTTTTTCAAACAACTCAATAATCTCTTGCATAAATTCAATCAGAAAGCTAAAATATAATCTTTTATTCTAGAAAGCACATCATGTCTGGAATAACCCATTCTCTGTCCAGTTTTAATATAAAATATTCATAATAATCCCTTCCATCAAATTGCCAATAAGCAATATTAAAGTCCCTGGTTCTGTCTTGTAATCCTTATTTCTGGTCATCAGAACATTGTCCTTCTTCAAGTTTTGAGCTTACAGCAAACTGTTGTATTTATAAAGGGATAGAAGCTCAGCTCGGTTTCAGGAATATTGGAGCAGAATTAGGTCATTCAGCTCCTCAAGCCCTTCTAGATCATGGCTGTTCATCACCTTCAATGGCATTGACTTGCACTATTCTAACTCCCCTGTTGTCAATAGTATTTAGAATTATGTCAATCTTTGTCTTGAACTTATTCAATATCTCAGCTATCACAGCCCTCTGGTTGGAGATTTCCAAAATTCTACATGAAGACATTTCTGCTCATCTCAGTTTTCCTTGGCTTACCTTTCATTCTGAGACTGTGTCCATTGGTTGTAGACAACACAGCCAGTGAAAATATTCTTTCTGCATTTACTCTGTCCAACCTTTCAAAAATTTTCTAAGTTTCTAATGATACGAAATGGTCACTGGTATCAAAAAGCAGTATCAGGTTGATTCAGAAGCACAGAATGGTTAGAGGGCAGCAGCAGTTTATTTGGCCATTTATGTCAGTGCTAGTTCTCCAAAGATGCAATTCACCTCGTGCCTGCCATTTCCATATCATACTTAGCTTTTGATATTCAGTACCATTGCAGTTAATGTAATTAAATCAGGCACTGTATATAAGTACAGCAGATCCAATATTAGCCATTGTTGTACCACCACTCGAGTAGAATTTCACCCCAAAGAGGGACCTGGCACATTTCCCATTTCTCGCAACATCCTCAGATGTATGTTGTCAGGGTTAGCAGCTCATTTTGACTTGAGATCCTTTTATTCTTTCCAGATTACATCTGCATCCACTTTGACATTTGCAACTTTTGTGTTGGCTGTACATTGCATTTATGGTAACTGAGAATGTCTGCTGACATTAAGACTGATGTAATGCTTTGGGAATTCACCTGAATGTGCCCTGTGTAATCCTGTAATGGTCCTATACAATTCTGTATCTTAACCTAACTCCTAAAATAGCTAAAAATTAAATAAACTAATAAGTAAGATAGACTTGGAACATTTGCCAGCATTTTTTGTAGTCAAAACTAAGTTTCAACACATAAATTCTTGATTGCATAACACCTTTTGAATTGCTTAATTCTTGGCTCAGTCTGACGGATTTTCTCACAATACTGTAACAGCTCATCCCAATGACTAGGTGAAATGAAATTTCCTGCCCGAAGATTTCAACAGACGAAAAACAGGTCACTACTTCATAAATCAAAAACATTTTCCTTCTTCAATTGATTAATGATGTGCTGAGTTTCACACATATAAAAACATGTGCTTAATCAACTAATAATGAAAGTATGTAATCTTAGACTGATCTTTAAAATATGCCAAAAGAGGCATTGTTCAGGTAACAGAAACTATTGTAATTGGCATCCGTGAAACAACATAATCAAGTTTAAAAAAAGACTGATTCTTATGTGTTATAAAAATTCCATGTTAAACAAAACACATCTGTAACTTTGTATACTACAACAAAGCTTAATAAGTTAGGGAGTTGTACATAGTATTTAGAATAATGTAACTGGAACAAAATCCATTTCATAATTAGATTAGTTGCAAATCTTCAGCAACTAGATATGAAATATGTTACTAGGTCTATAGTCATAGCAAGTTCCATGATGGAAGTGTGGTCACATTGAAGGGGATAAATGTTAATATACATTTATCTTTACCTTAGATAGGTTCAGTTGCATTATTGAAGTCACTGCCAATTTAACAATAAGGGAAGTATGTCAAAGAGATGACTCATATGCCAATCCTCAACACCTTGCCTGCAGTCAGCACGTTGCACTTTAATCTTTTCAGTTTTTGTTCTTTTCTTCTCTCTTTCTCATTTCTCTTTTGAACATTTCTTTTATGGAGAGATTAATTTGAAAATCTTCCCATGGAACAGGCTCTTGCAAGTGTAGTCCATACTCTTTACTTGAAGTTACTGATATAATGTTAAACATTTCTGTCTGTGGGAGATTGCTGATCCAATGACCCTGATATTTGTAGAGAGTTAGTGAAGAGGTGGAGTCAGTGGAGAGAGGGGTCAAAACCAGGATATGGAGGTGTACTGCTGGATTTTACTGGCAGAGAACATAAAAGCCCCAATTCAAAAGTAGCAGGCAGCCAGCTTGAGGAGCTAGTGCTGGACAGGTAGGGCAGAGGGGTGGTGGTGTGAAGCAGGGAAGCAGGGTCAATGTCATGGGTGTTTAAGATTGCAGATTCCAAGAGATGCAGCAGCACTGGACAATGAATGTGGCACCGTGAACCTGATGTGGGATTGCTGCCATGGCAGATTGGGGAAGACCAGGGTGTTTGGAAAACGTACCTCATCCATCTGACCAACAACATTGATGGAAAAAATGCCTAATTTGCTGATTCTTGCCTGCTTTTAGTTGTGAGGTATGCTGAACCCTAGGAGGCTTGACCTATGCCATTAAATTTAAGAACAAAAATTTTGTCTTGTTACGGAGGCATATTTGGGTGCAAGAATATCCACACTTAGGATTTACTTGGAGATAATCTCACTTTCCTCTGTAATCCTGATCCAGTGCAATTTTTCTCTGGACTCTGTGGTTTGGGAATGCCTCACATTCAAAACACAAACCCCAACTTGCATGAGGTCAGCTTGCTCGTTTTCCTCCTTCACGCCATTTTGTTTTATTCACTCAAGGAAATGTGAGTGTCACCGGCCATCATAGCTTCTTTGGTTTATCCCTAATTTTCCTCAAGAAGGTGGTGGAGATCTGACTTCTCGAACCACTGCTGTCCTGTGGCACAGGAACATGCCCAGTGCTGGTGGTAACAGGGTTTTGGAAGCCTATTAGAAGCACACCAGTATTGAGCGTTCGTGGAGAAAATGAAAAGCCTGTTAAGTCACCTGAAACATTCAAAAAAGTAAGTGCAAAGTGGTCGTTAGCACATTTAAATTTCAAAATGATGCACTGCATTGCAATGTTGATGTGTTTTATTGCACTGATTCGTCACAGGCATGTGTCATCTAAAGTAAAATTGATAAAATTGACCTTTCAATGACCAAATTTGTGTAAATATTTATATTACAGCACTATTCTAATAGAAAAGGTGTTTTAATGTAGTGAAATAATTATGTAAAATACAGTGTAAAACTTAACTTTAAATTGCAATTTAAATGCCCTAGACAGTTAAAAAAAGCTTGGTTTTGCCATGTGAGAAAGCTCTAATAATCAGTTCCCTTATGTTTTGATTTTGATACTTAAAAAAAATCTGACTTCCTGATCCCTTACAATTGATTGACACGCACCCTGGATTTGAAACAATAAATAATATCTTCTATACTTTCCTTCCTGGAGATGAGTTCTGATTTGGCAAACTGGCTATTATTAATGCTTGGCTGAGTTTCAATTGTTAATTGACTTCAGCACTGCAACAGTTCTAATCACCTGAGAATGAATGACAGCCTCAAGAAGTTCCAATAATAACTTGTCCCTTTGACGTGTTTTCTGATTTGTTGATGTAAGCAAACGGGTTTACAAGTATTATAAGGTATTTTCAGCAGTTTCTCCCCTTTTTCATTCATAAAGACACTTTCATGAGAAATATATTTCTCCCTAAATATTTTCTACTGGTAATGGCAGGGGTAGGGAGGGGAGAGGGAAGCTGAGAACTGTACATGGTGCATACTAAGTGTGTAGCAATCGAGGATTTATGGTGAACAAAGAGTTACATGGGTGATTTAAGATGGTATGGGCATTCTGAGGCCTCATGGGATGGCATGGGGGTAGGTAGGACATGGGATAGATGACAGTGCGGAACCTTTAAATCGTATTAGCAACTCAGAAACTGAGTGGAAAGTTGAACCTGACTTTCTAACTGCTCCATCTCATAGCCACACTCCTCAGGAAATTCAATGCAGCTCGAAAAACTGCACTATGAATCCAACATGAAAGGACAAAAATGACATGTGATTCAAACTTAGGTCAAGCGTGCAGTTTACATGCCTAAAAAGTGCTCAGGTTAGGTTTTCCTGAGCCCAGAAGAAGGTTTGGTTCTGAATGTCTATTCAAATCAAAGACACCAATCTCTGGTTGGAAGACAGTCCTCCTCCACAATGAAATTTTCTGTGCCTATGTCAAATATGTCCACCATCTCTTTACATCAGAATTTCACTGCAATGTTGTGGACGGTTTCACATTATCAGATTAAAATCTTTTATCCTCTCGTTAGTAAGGATTATCTCTCCACCTCCTGAACTGATGCTGATCCAGCTTTAGATAACATTTTACTTTTATGTTGTTTTATGAAGCATTGCAAACAAAAGGCAATAATAAATGTGAACTTGTCTGTAGAGCCTGGCACTTCTTGTACAAAGATTTATTTTAGTAACCATCTGTTTTCTCATTATGAAACAATCATCAATGTGGTAAAGGTCTGAAAAGACAAATGAATATTTTTCTTAATTCAAAGCAATACACCAGAGATTGGCAATTTGGTTTCATAGTATATGGGCATCATAGAAAAGGTCAGCCTTTGTTGCCCATCCCTAAATATCCTCAAACTGAGTTGCTTGCTAGGCCATGTTATATTTCACTTAAAAGTCAATCACATTACTGTAGATTGGAGTTACATGACAGCCAGACCAGGCAAGGATGGCAGATACCCTTCCCTAAATAAATGAAACAAACTGATTTTTTTTGCTGGAAGTTTCATGATTCCCATTACTGAGAAAAGATTTTAATTCCAGATTTTAATCATTTTACCAAATCCTGTTCTCTGACATGCTTTCCTAGTGCAGTGATACTGCCATGACGGAAACATCTTACCCTATGTCCAGTCCAATAACATCTAACTTCAATCTGAACTTCTGGATGCTTTACAGTGTGGTATGGCAACTGCTCTTCCCAAGACCGAAAGAAACTACAGGGAGTTGGGAACACAGCTCAGTCCATCACCAAACCAGCCTCCAAACCATTAACTTCACCTATACTTCATGCTGCACCAGGAAAGCAACCAATATAACCAAAGCCCCCTCCCGCCCCAGTTATACTTTCTTCCACCCTCTTCCCTCAGGCAGAAGATATAAAAGTGTACATACACATATGAACAGATTCAAGAACAGAGATAAAAGGTACTGCAGATGCTGGAGAATCCGAGATAACAAGCATGGGGCTGGATGAACACAGCAGGTCAAGCAGCATCATAGGAGCAGGAAACCTTGACGTTTTGGGCCTAAACCCTTCAAGAACAGTTTTCTTTTAACCACTTATCAGACTTTTGAATGGTCCTCTTTAATATTAAAATTGATCTCTGTATACACCTTCTCAGCAGCTGTAACACTGTATATTACACCCTGTTCTGTTACCCTAATGCACTTGTATGGTATGATCTGCCTGTAAAGCACATTAGATAATACTTTTCATTGTACCTCAGTACATTTGACAGTAATAAATCAAATCAAATTCAAATCAATCAAATTTTATATGAAAAATATGGAAAGGAGAGGCTGCACAAGATCTTATTTTGCAGATTAGAACTACTCCTCTGTCTGAAGAGGTAATCATATAACATTGTAGAATGTCATGAAGCAATGCCCATCCCTGACATCAGTCTAATTTCAATGGCTCATTCTAAAATGTAGATATTGGGTGGATTCTTACAATTGCAGAAAATGTGAGGTAAGAGGTCTGTTATTAAGGAGGATGGAGCTGTATTTCCCACCTCCACCAGAAGTGTGTCCTAGATGAATAGGTCCATGGCCGACTTCCCCAGCCCACCACCAACTGGGACCCCTCAATGTCAAATTAAGGACCATTTAAAGGCTCAGCTCACCACAGCTGCAATTAACCCAGCTGCTAGTGGGCCCATTGACAAGTGGGTCCCCTGGAGTTAAAAAGTGTGTAAGCTGCTTTTCAGTTGGAGATGAAGACTTCAATCAAAGGCTCTCTACCCATTTGCTAGCACTGATATAGGAAGGGGTGAACACTGAGAGTCTCTACTTTGATCTGGCATCAAACTCACTTATACCCCTCTTTTAGCTATCCTCATACCATCAAACCAAATCACCTACATTTATCCGGGATCATTGGGTTCTGGGGTAGCTCGACTGGCACATCCACAGCCTTCTATGTGGTGCCGCTGTCCACGAGAAGCTGATTCCAGATGAGGTGCACCAGTGGCGTCAGAACTGCACAGTTGACACAAGGTGTGATGGGCCTTCTTCAGAAGGTGCAGCGTAATTCTCTCATTGACTTTATAGTCAGTAGGCATGACACATACCGCCCTTGGAAGATTCTGCCCATTGAGTGTCTCTAAACTTCTCAGGTTTCAACTGGCAACAAATGGAATCTCACCATGAACACGATCACTCATTCAGGAAAAAGCTGAACTTGTGGGAAATCACACCAAGACTTTTCTTTTGACTATTTAAAATATCAGTTAGGAACTGGATGCAAGCAAAACCAGCAAATCCATCAGAACCATCAGTTCGGTCAGTCAGACTTGGAAACTAGTTGCATCAGGTAGCCAAGTTACTAAATCTATCTTGACTGCATAGTTCACCTAAGAATCAGTATCCTGGAAATTCAACAGTGAGAAGTTTCACAACCTGCTGAGAGCCCTTCACTTTACAAGACTTGCAAAGCATCCATTTAAAGCATCAAATTTAAAGCATCCATTCAGGAACCCTAGGCCAGGCAGATAGGTGATCGGAGTTCAGAAGTCCAGCTGAATTAACTGTCATTCGAAAGAAAAGAAACATTTTGTTGAAGTTTTACATCTGACCGAGACAAGGAATACGAATGTAAAGGAAAAACATTATGTATGTATTGTACGAAAAGAGAATGAATATTTCCAATTTGTTGATCATACGTTTGTTATAATTGAATTGTCTGTTGCATATAATAAGTTCTTTACAAACTTCTGTTGAAATGCATCAATCAAACAAGCTAATTTTTCTTGATGTCTGAGTTGAGAAACTTTTCAGGAGTTCCTCCCTACTATCCATCATAGCTGAACTTCACTGGCCAGTCTACAGGTTGGAATTCTTACAGATCCACATGTTAAAAGTTGGCCTAATCAGCAGCCTCATGAATAGGGCCTGAGCTGTTTCTTTGGCATGCAAGCATTTTGCTGAAATAAATTACATCAAAGCCATCTTCCAGGATAACGGCAAGCCCGATCAGATCATTTCCCCCTATATATCATATAAGCTCATGAATAGGCCTAAGACTGCCACTCTTTGTCCTGAAAAGTTCCCAGACTCCCTGGAAAAGTTAGTTATCTCAAAAGTTTAAGCAACAAGTGAAGCTAGCTGTTTCACACTGCTACAATGCTGCAGCAAGACAAATGGCTATTACCACTAACAGGATCCCATCATCGAAACAAAAAGTAAACATTCTGCCTAGCAAATAAATGATTAATGTGGTGTATAAACTGGAGTAGCAATGCAATGTTAGGTATGTAATTCATACATCCCAGAAACTGCTGGATTGCCTCAAACAGCATAAGCCTTCAGCTGTTTGCAATAGAAAAGTGATGACCACACCAAACCAGCCTGTGCATCCAAAAATCAAAGAAAGCCTCCAACATTAAATGTGATCACATGATTATACAACATAACTATTCGCTAAGTAACCCTGACTGGTAGGAAAATTACACTGACAGCCAAAATAGGATTATCAGTCAAGTTTGGAGTGTGGTGCATTGTGCACACTGGAAGCTACATGTATTAACACACAGGTCTCAGTTCTTTGGAGACAGAAAGACCATTGCATACACTGTGCCTGTTTCAACTAAATAGGGCAATTTTCTTGTTCAGTTCTGGTGGCAGTTCCTAGACCAACTTGTGTCTACCCGCCTGGTTTAAATTTAAACAAAACATCACAATTCACTAGAGAGATAACAAGCATGGGGCTGGATGAACACAACAGGTCAAGCAGCATCATAGGAGCAGGAAAACTTGACGTTTCGGGCCTAAACCCTTCATCAGAAATGATGAAGGGT
>JAHRHZ010000268.1:31068892-31211638 GCA_024137785.1 Ginglymostoma cirratum | reverse complement strand
CTCCTATGATGCTGCTTGACCTGCTGTGTTCATCCAGCCCCATGCTTGTTATCTCGGATTCTCCAGCATCTGCAGTACCTTTTATCTCATCACAATTCACTGTCAGTCATCAGCTATCTGGTGTATTCTTCATGAGAATTCCTCTACCAGAGTCTACTTGCCAACGAATCACAAGACCATGTGATGTAGGAGCAAAATTAGGTCATTTGGCCCATCAAGGTTGCTCTACCATTGAATGCAATCATGACTGATGTGATAGTCCTCAACTCCACTTTCCTGTCTTATCAGCATAACGCTTGATACTGTTGCTGATTAATATCTGTTTATTGCAGCATTGATAGTATTTAACAACCCTACCTCAACAGCCCTGAACGTCTGATTCTGCATTAATTCACGGTAAACGTGTGATGGTAAGTAACCTTTTGTAGCAGCCTCCTGGCTGCCAAAACACGGATGGATTGACTTGGTCAAACAGAAGGGATGCTGGGTACGTTGGCCAAGTAAAACGCTGAAATCACAAAACCAACATACCAGGCACACTGCAAAAACAGCAGCTAAGCATGAAAGACGTTAACATAATGGAAAAGGCAACAGTTATTCTGAACAGACATACTCCAACAATATATCTACGAAAAAGAGCCCAGACAGAAAGGCAGTGAGTCCTGCTACTAACAGTAGCATGCCATTACCCCTTGTTTCAAACCATTAAATGTATCTCCCTGACTGGCTGGAAAGTTCCAGAAAATTATCTATAAAAACAGGGTTCACCCGCAGATCCGTCTTGGAGTTGCTCTTGGAATAGTCTGAGGAGAAGAGCATGGCAAGAGGCAGAGACTAGCTGACTACCCAGAGAGAGAGAGGAAAAAAGCAACTTCGCAGACGCAGAGCCACAGAGAGAGTGACTGCATAAATTTACAAGAGATCACGAAGCACTGTAACCTTACCAGACCAAACAGGATTGGAGATACTATGTTTAGTATTGAAGATTATTGTAACTTTGTTCTTAATAAAGTTGGGACTGGTTCGTATTGGTACCGGCTTGTGTTCATATTGATTTGGCCACTTTGTTATTGTAGCAGATCTGGCCAGTTTCATTCATAACGTTCTGTTCAGAGTTGTCTAAATAGTTTTAAGGAGAGACGAGACAACACTTCATTTTTAAACGGTGACCCTTCGTCACTGTCACCTTCGTCACCGGACCCGAAACGTTAACTCTGTTTTCTCCTTCACAGATGCTGCCAGACCTGCTGAGCTTTTCCAACAACTTTGTTTTTGTTCCTGATTTACTGCATCCGCAGTTCTTTTGGTTTTTACTTTATTTTTAAATGTAATTTTAAGACAGATTGCTGTTGTTTTAAATGAAATGTACATTTCAAGGGTGAGAAATAGCATATCTGTTTCCGTACAAAACGTATTGATTATGGACAGTAAGGCAATACATATTCTGTCCATAATAGTGACAATATCTAAGTCCCATGCTGTAATATTTAACTGTCACTGTTAATGACAACCATAAAACTGGGGAAGTATTAGTACAACAACGTGGAGATCCTGTCAAACAAGGCTGATCACTCAGCACAGAACATCCCCTCCACCAACGCCGACACCCCCTCCACTGACGCTGACGTGACACCCCCCTCCGCTGACACTGACACTGCCTCCACCGATACCAATCACCTCAACGTCTCCACCTCCCTCACTCATTCCAACCTCTCCCCCACAGAATGAGCAGGCCTCCGTTCCCTCCGCTCCAACCCTAACCTCACTATCAAGCCTGCAGATAAGGGAGGCGCTGTTGTGGTATGGTGCACTCTCTCTGACACCTCTTCCTAGCGCCCCCTTGATCATGACCCCACCCTGATCACCAAACCATCATTTCTCAAACCATTCACGACCTCATCACCTCAGGTGACCTCCCGCACAAAGCCTCCAACCTCATCATTCCCCAACCCCGCACCGCCTGTTTCTATCTCCTTCCAAAAATCCACAAACCTGACTGCCCTGGTCGACCCATTGTCTCTGCCTGCTCTTGCCCCACCGAACTTATCTCCGCTTGTCTTGACTCTGTTTACTGCCCCCTGGTCCAGGAACTCCCACATATGTCTGGGACAACATTCACGCCCCACACCTCCTCCAAGGCTTCCAATTCCCTGGCACCCAACACTTCATCTTCACTATGGACATCCAATCCCTGTATATTTGCATTCCCCATACAGATGGCCTAAAAGCCCTCCACTTCTTCCTCTCCCGCAGGCCCAGCTAGCCCCCCCTCCACTGACACCCTCATCTGCTTAACCGACCCGTCCTTACCCTTAACAACTTCTCATTTAACTCCTCCCACTTCCTACAGACTAAGGGGATGGCCATGGGAACCTGCACGGGCCCAAGCTATGCCTGCCTCTTCATCGGATACATGGAACAGTCCCTCTTCCGCTGTTACACTGGCACTATCCCTTACCTCATCCTCCACTACATTGATGACTATCAGCACTGCCTTGTGCTCCCACGAGCAGCTTGAACAGTTCATCAACGTTACTAACACCTTTCACCCCAACCTCAAGTTCATCTGGACCATCTCTGATACCTCCCTCTCCTTCCTGGACCTCCCTGTCTCCTTCCCTGATGACCGCCTCAAAGCCCACATCTATTTCAAGCCAACCGACTCCCACAGCTACCTGGACTACATCCCCTCTCACCCACCTTCCTGCAAGAATGCGATCCCCTACTCCCAATTTCTCCACCTCCACCGTGTCTATTCCCAAGATGGGGCATTCCACTCCCGCACATCCCAGATGTCCTCGAATTTCAAGGACCGCAACTTCTCCCCTTCTGGTGTTTGAAAATGCTCTCAACCACATCTCTTGCGTTTCCTGCAGGTCTGCGCTCACACCCCCTCTCCCCAACAAAAATGAAGACAGAATCCCCCTTGTCCTCACACATCACCCCACCAACCTCCGCATCCAACATATCATTCTCTGCCACTTCTGCCACCTACAATCTGACCCCACAACCAAAGATATATTTCCCTCCCCACCCTTATCTGCCTTTTGTAGGGACCAATCTCACTGCGACTCCATCATCCGTTCCACACTCTCCACTAACCCCACCACCCCCAGCACCTTTCCCTACAATCTCAGGAAGTGCTACACCCACCCCTACAGCTCACCCCTCACCTCCATTCAAGGCACAAAACAAACATTCCACATTAGATAGGGGTTCACCCGCACATCCATCAATGTGGTCTGCTGCGTCCGCTGCTCCCGATGTGGCCTCCTCTACATCGGTGAGACCAAGCAGAGACTCGGAGGCCACTTTGTAGAGCACCTGTGCTCTGTTCGCAACAAATGGCAACACCTTTTGGTCGCGAACCACTTCAACTCTCCCTCCAACTCCCTGGGTGACATGTACATCCTGGGCCTCCTCCAGTGTCACAATGAGGCCACCCGGAAACTGGAGGAGCAGCACCTCATATTCCACCTCGGAAGAGTACATCCCAATGGCCTAAACGTGGATTTTACCAGTTTTAAAATCACCCCACCCACCCCCGGCCTCATCCCATGACCAACAGTCCCTCTAATTCCCACCTCCTTGACCCGACACAACCTGTCCGTCTTCGCTCCTATCTGCCCCTTTCACCTCACTGACCAATCCCCACCACTGCCTACCTGCACTCATCTATCACCATCCCACCTACCTTCCCCAACCCCACCCCTCCCCCTCTCTATTTATTTCCCAGCTCCCTTCCCCGTACCCCATTTCTGAAGAACGGTCCTGACCCAAAACTTCAACATTCCTGCTCCTCTGATGCTGCCTGGCCTGTTGTGTTCCTCCAGCTTCACGCTGTGTTATCTCTGACTCCAGCATCTACAGTTCTTACTATCTCACAGAACAATCAATGATCTTTTATCCTTCAAGGCTTCTTTAGAGTTTTATGCCAACTTAAATCATCCATGACTACCAGCTAGACACAGATACTCACTCCCACACATGTACATTTAACAAATTACTTTGAGAAAATATAGTGAACAAAAAGAAATCTGGTAATAACTTACATTAGCTGGTAAACTTCAAGCACTTTTTCCATGTTTTCTCTTATAAACAATATTGCAAACCTCCTGCCACTCAATTTAATTGTGTCAGGTCAAACATTATGTATGAGGTTCAAAATGTAAAGAAAGCTCAACTTCAAAATTAAATATTGCTCATAAAGATCTTCAAATTCAGAAATTTGGCCATAGTATAAATGAAAATATACTCTGCATGTTGCTTCTGAGATTCAGTGTTAAGGAAGTTTGGAAAAAGAAAAAAACTTTACTGATAATCCCATTTATCAAAATGCATGGTGGATATCATTCTTGTGTAAGCATGGGCCCTTTGTCTAAAGACAGAGAAAACTGAAAGAGATTGATTTAATTTATGTAAATGGATAAAGAAAGAAATCTCTTTGTTAGAGAATTTGCAGATTAATATAGTTTCCATTAAACTTAATCTTCATGAAATATAATCCAATTAAAACCCAACTTTATTGTTAATAACAGACAAATTCCATTTTTATGTTATATTATGAATTCTTCAAAGATATGAAGGGAAGAATTAATTTAATTGTATGCTAAAGTTAAACCTTCTTGCTAACATCAGATCTGAAAGCAAATTGACCAGTATAAGCCACAATTTTCCAATTATGTCTTTACTTAAAATGCATTGTTCTCATAAGCCACAAATTTAATTTTTCACTAAAATTTCCTTGTTTCTACATTTCTCAGATTCTGTGCTGAGTAACTACACATTCTTGGTGATTTTAATCTTTATTCCTGCTCACTTCTGTATTTTTTTTCTTCATATTGATACCCATAGATGTATTCAAGGCCCCCACTTCACCTTATCATTTCCATATCCCCTGACTACCATGGTCCTGCGTCCCTAACAGGACTGTCTACAGCAACTCCATCTATTTTAAATCAAGATTCTTATGCTGTTAATCAAATGCTCCCAGATTTTGCAATTGCAAGGGTCATATATATGTGTAGAACATATTAAGAAACAATTTTATACATGCAAAGTAAAAGACACTGCTCACAGTTCACGTAAAATGAATGCTGATGCTTCACTTTAAAAGAGTAACCCTGATGTTATGAAACCTGAAATTACTTTGTTTCAGGCTATGGCAAGTACTCCATTTCTAATTTGCAGTGAGTTCTGGCATACGTGCAAAACAGCAGCCCAACAGGCTGCATATGCTATCAGCTATTTATTAAAAAACTGAAGGATCTGGCTATTTCAAGGCAAATATTCACTTATGATGTGGAGTCTATCTCAAAAAGGTAAACATTAAACAGGAGTGTGTAGAAAAGGAGAGCCCAATGGATCTAATTATTTAGTCAAAGCAGATTTCAGGCTGCAGATTTTGGGCTGCAGGTCAGTCAGGTCAGAAGGAAGGGGAAGAAACTTTGGGCAGCAGTGGTGCTGTTGTAAGCAGTTGACAGGCAGTCAGGGCTCAGGAGAAGTTCTGAGAGGTGACAGATGGTTGATGGATTTTTGTTGGAAAGATAGGAGCAGCCAAAGGACGTGTTTCCATTCATCTGAGCTTCCCAAGGGCTAGGGAATTGAATGGGCCATGAACTCAAATGCATCGATGGCTGACACCCCTCCCCTTGCTGTCATAGTTCCTCACCATCCCCAAACAACTCTCACTGAGGGGCCACAACAACTTGCAAGCCTGAAAATGGGGTCACAATGAGAACGGTTTTGGAAGCACTGCTAAACAGTTAAATTGCTATGGTTTATTTTGAGGATCTGGTGACTCCTTGAATTCTCAGTAGCCAGCCATTTGAGACTTGAGAGTGATAGTGAAGAAATCCTAGAGCAGAATTTGCTTGATTCAGCTGATAAAAATCAAAGTCCAGAGAAAACCCAGGGCAATGCCAGTTTAGTAAATCTAGCTGTCTGAGAAAGAAGGAATTACACCATGAGTGGGTGCAGGAGTGCAACCTCAAGAATCCAGGGAGATGCTGTTCTTAGAAAAGAAATTCAATCACCAGGAAGTTTGTAGCAGAGCAGTTCTGAGGGAGTTTCAAAGCTGGATGTTCAAAGATGAACGATTAGAATCCGTACTAAGGGAGACGAGGTTCGAATATGATTTGATGACTCAGCATCTCTGATGTCTGGAGGGACCTTGGAGATCTGTTTTGGTTGCATCTACTATTTAATGTGTTCTTTAGGATATTGAACTGCATTTTGTGTGTGAGCTCATTTTTATCATATATCCATTCTGAAAGCTAGTACATAAATGGCCTATGTTGTGTAGATCACTTTATGTTTCTAGCTTTGTGTGATAAAGTTAATTTTGTTTGACCATGACTACAAAATTTCTTTTCCTTCTGACCTGACCAGACTACAGCCCAAGTTCCTCAGCCTGAAATCTGCTTTGACTAACTAATTGGATCTGTTGGGGTCCCCTTTCAGACACACATCAGTTTCATAGTAATCTTTTCGAGCCAGTCTCCACAGCATAAGTGCACATTTTCCTTGAATAGCCCAATTTTTCAGCTTTATTCTCTACATCCCTGAGATTCCAAACTCTAAAATGACCCAGTAAGCTAAGTTGAATGGAAAAACTGCTACATCCCCAGAAAATTGGTAGATTTAAAACAGGGTGGACCATCCAGCATTAATAAAAGCAAACCCAGTCCTGTTGACCCTGCAAAATCCTCCTTATGGGTATCTGGGGCTTTGTGCAAAATTGGCAGAGCTGTCCAACAGACTAGTCAAGCAATGCTGTTATATCATCTTTATGTCATGATTCAGTGTGTTTGAGTATGCCCTGGATCCCACCTTCTTTTTTCTGCTATCTCCTGATATGATAGACTTACTAGAAGTGGCAGTATTGTGACATATAGATAGGAGGAAGATTCTCTGGGACTCAACATTGACGGTGGACTACATGAAGTCTCATAGCATTCAGTCAAATGTGGGCAAGGAAACCACCTGCTAATTATCATCTATTGCCATCCTTCAGCAAATGAATGGGACAGAATACAAGTTGAGTGAAAGACATTAATGTTTCACTAAAAGTGGCTCAGTAGCATCACAACTGATATAGCAGGCCAGTTCTCAACAGACATAGCTGTTAGAATGATTCTGCAGCAGGGAGTGAGCAAGTCAACAATAGGGACAAATCTACTTAGCTTTTTCCTCATCAGTACCTGTTGCAAAAGCATCTGTGCATGACAGTAAGTGTGACCAACATATAGCCCAAGTGGAGATGAAGTCTCATCTTCAGACTGAGGACACCATCTGCTGTGTTATGGGGTACAAACAATTTACAGAAAGTGGGCAAAAAAAAATTGGTAAATGGAGGAAAGTGTGGGAAAATGTGAAATGAATCATTTTGGAAAGGAGAACAAAAGAACAGAGTATTATTTAGCTAGAGAAAAATTGCAGAATGAGACAGAAACACAAAGGAACTTGGGGGCATTTGTGCATGAAACACAGACAGCTATCACCTGGCTACAGCAGGTAATCAGGCAGGGTAATGGAACATTGGCCTTTATTTCAAAGGAGTTGTAGTTTAAAAGAAAGGAAATCTTACTGTAACTGTACAATGTGCTAGTGAGACCATGTCAGGAGTTCTGTGAGCAGTTTTGGTCCCCTTATTTATGAAAAGGTATCATTTCATTGGAAGCACTTCAGAGAAAGTTCACAAGGATGAGCCACGATATAGAGGATTGTCTTATGAGCAAAGGTTAGACAGATTGAGACTCTATTCACTGGAGTTCAGAAAAATGAGAACGTGTAGAATTCATAAGAGATTTGACAGGGTAAATGGTGAGAAGATATTTCCCCTCATGGGAAAATCTAGGACCAGAGAGTATAGTCTCAGAATGAAGGGGCATCTATTTAAGATTGAGTTGTGGAAGAATTTCTTCTCAGAGGATTGAGATTCTTTGGAACTCCTTGCCACAGAAAGTTGTGGCGATAGAGTCTTTATGTCTGTTTAAGGCAGAAATAGATAGATTCTTGATAGATAAGGGAATCATTGGTTCCAGGGAAAGGAAAAGAAAGTGGAACGTTGAGTCAGCCATAATCCTTTTGAATGATGGAGCAGGATTGAGGGAGCAAACCGCTTATTCCATTTCTTATGGTTTTATGGATACGACCACTGTGCTATATAGACAGACTTCAAATAAATCTAACGACTGAAAACTAGGCATTCATGAGGTGCTATGGACTATATAATCCATAACTTCTTGGCCTGGCATACCTCCAACTCTATCACCATCATCAAACTTGATTCAATATACCTACATGAGACCAAATAATGATCCAAAGCACTGGATACTGTAAAGACAATGGGCTCTGACAACATTCCAGCAATAATGCCTGGAGAAGGACTCTGGTGGTAGCATGATGTGGGCTGGTGCAGCCCAGAGCAGGACTCTGGTGGCAGCATGGTGTGGGCAGGTGCAGCCCGGAGCAGGGCTGTAGCAGCAGAGAAGGAAACGTTAGACTCTCTTTAAGTTAACTTTCTTTTTTTTATTTTAAATTAATGTGAATGGCTCCATGCAAGTTGATGGTACACATTTTTCACTGTATTTTACACTGATTACACTTGACAATAAATGTTTCAACATATAAATGATTTAAAAATACTGAAGACTCCTTCTCCAGAATTAGCTGTCCTCCAGCCAAGCTATTCTAGTATACCTATAACACTGGCATCTTTTCACCCATACACAGAATTACCAAGCTATATCCTGTTCTCAAGAAACAGAACAATTCCAACCCAGCTAATTTCCACCCATCAGTCTATTCTTGATCATCAGCAAAGTGGCACTTGCTCTTCAGTAACCTACTCATGTAACCCCAGTTTAGGTATTATCAAGGATACACAAATACTGACCTCAATACAGACTTGCTCCAAATATGGACAAAAGAGTTGAACTCCAGAGGTCAGAATACTACACTTGAGATTAAAGTCATATTTGACCAAGTGTGGCATCAAAAACCTTAGCAAAACTGAACTCAAATGGGAATCAGAGAAGGTTCTCCTCTAATTGAAGTCATACTGAGCTGATTCATCAATTATTTTCCCTCCATCATAAATTCTAAAGTGGGGAAGTTTGACGTTGATTGCACAATGTTCAGCACTATTTCTGACTCCTTAGATGCTGAAAAATGTCATGCCCATATGCAACAAGTCTTGAACTATATTCAAATTTGGGTTTGATAAATGATAATTAACATTCATGCCATACATGTGCCAGTCAATGATGGTGGCACGGTTGCTCAGTGATTAGCACTGCTGCCTCACAGTTCCAGGGACTCCAGTTTGATTCCATTCTTAAGCGACTGTCTGCGTGGAGTTTGCACATTCTCCCTGTGCTGTATAGGTTTCTTCTGGGCGCTCCAGTTTCCTCCCGCAGTCCAAAAATATGCAGGTTAGGTGGATTGGCCATGCTAAATTACCCATAGTGTCCAGGGATGAGCAGGCTAGGTGCGTTAGCCATGGGTTGCAGAGATAAGGGAGGAGGTGGGATGCTCTTCTGAGGGTTGGTGTGGACTGGATGGGCTAAGTGGCCTGCTTCCACACTGGAGGGATTCTATGATGGTATCTCCAATAAGAAAGAATCTACCTCCCTGACACATTGAATGTATTCCTTTTGAGGAGAAAAGAACAAATTTCACTCTTAAAATTTTACAGTGTTGAAGAACCTCAATCAGTTTAGAAGCTAAAATACCAGTGTCTAGTTTAACTCTACTCAAGAAGAGGAATACTTCATACTTCTGAGAATAATGTTCATTGAACAAAAGAGTGCAACTTGAGGTTGATTTCCCTATTCTGTGACAAATATTACTGACTTGAGAAAACAGAAGAGACAACAGATTTCACAGGCTGGGGGAAATTACTTAATTGTCTTCCAACCACAAATGGATTTTCAAAATCATCAGACATCCTTGATACCATGACCAAGAGTTAGTCATAGACTTTTGGTCCAAGCAATTCAGTCATTTAGAAAAAGTAGTGCAAAAGGGCACAGTCAGCTTTACAGTCTATGAATAAATTTGATAAATGACGTAATCCAAACAAAAACTTGTGAGAATGAAAAATCACACGTGAGTAAAAGGAAAAGACTACTTCTTTCAGAAAACAGCTCTCTTCTCTGACATGATTTGAGGAAACCAACGATGCTCCAAGGAAGACAAAAGCTCAAGAGTGACATCAACATCACAGCACACACTCTGCACAGGGTATTCAGGAAATCAAACATCAACCAATAAAACAATGATCTGAACCTGAATGTTTCATCCTCAAACAGCAAACTTTTAACACTGGCAAATTATCAGTCATTCAGAAAGTAAAGGAATGTGAGAGGAGATAGATTTGTGGTAAACTTACTTAATAAACCTACTTTACTTAATTACAACATGTGCATAAAGTAATTAATAACAAGAGAAAATGTTTGGGGGAGGCATGTGGTATTCAATAATGGGTACCTAAAAAGGTTAACTGTCATGACAAGATAAAATCTACCTATCAGGATAGAAAGAACTCTTTCTGCAAGATGTTAATCAGAATGTTTGTTATTAGTTTTGACTAGTGCTGCGTACCATGTAACTAATATAGTAAGGCATTCTTCAGTCCTGTAAAACTATTATGTAACTCAAATATAACATAATCAGTTGTTAAACACAATGTAATAAACTTGCTCTGTTCAACAAAACCAAGCCTTTTTACTGAAGAAAAATTTTAGAAAAATTCGGTTTTCTGAAGAAGTATCTACACCCGAAACGTCAGCTTTCCTGCTCCTCTGGTGCTGCTTGGCCTGCTGCGTTCACCTACACCTCGTTATCTCTTTTTACTGAAGACTTTGAGTGGGCATCCTTTGCTACTGAGTATCAGTTATTAGAATAATATCAATTAGAAGGATTTGTGGCAGTGAATCTACCTCCAGCATCTCACGTGACTCTGAAGGACGTGACCACGACATATACCAGCAAACTCCCCTCCAAGCCACAGACATTGCAGATTTGGAATTGTATTGAAATTCATACACTGTCTTTAAGTGAACATTGCATAACTTCGTTCCTAGCAGAATGATGTGGGTGTACCTATCACCCATGGGCTGCAGCAGTACAAGAAAGCAGCTCATCCAACATTCTCAAGATCAGTTTGGAATAGACATTTACTGTTGGCTTAGTCAACATCACCCACATGTCATTAGCAAACAACAAAATGAGACAGAGGCAGCCAGTTCAGGAAACATGGAACACTTTATAATTTTTACATCTTATATATTTTGTGTACTATGTTATGTGTAATTTGTATTTAGCACAAGTTCCTGGTGGATGGGAACACAGGGCTTACTCCTTACTTTTGTTGGGCTATGCTCAAGTTGCATTGAATTAATTGAAGGGTTTTTGTAAGTGAAGCCTAGAGCATTCTCTCACCATATTTAACCAAACTCACCTTATTAACCACCTATCCTGCCCCATACGTCTTTCACATCTGATTCTGGCCCACCCTCCATTCCCAGAACGGTAGATTCAGAATCATAGAATCATAGATTCCCTACAGTGTAGAAACAGGCCCTTCAGCCCAACACTGATCCTCAGAGCATCCCACCCAGGCCCATTCCCCGTAACGCACCTAATCAACACATTCCTGAAAACTACGGGCAATGTAGCACTGCCAATCCAACTCGCCTGCACATCTTTGGACTGTGGAAGGAAACCGGAGCATCTGGAGGAAACCCACGCAGACATGGGGAGAATGTGCCGACCCCACACGGACAGTTGCCCGAGGGTGGAATCTATCCTGGGTTCCTGGTGCTGTGCGGCAGCAGTGCTAACTACTGAGCCACCGTGCTGCCCCCAAAACATGCCATCTGAAAGAATGGCACCACTTGCACTCACACCTACTTCAAAAAGCCGCACTGACTCTGATAAACATTGGCATTCTGAAGCTGTTCTGCTCACTCAAAAGCAGATTGTGAAGATGTCAGAAAAGGGGAGGATGGTACCATGATTCTGCTACAGGTACTGGAAATCCCAGTTGAGAGGCAGTGTAACAAGACCCCATCCTCTTTCTAGAGGACAAACAGAGGAAGCCATGCCACCAGATCCTGGCAGCCTGGTCTGAAGTTGTCACCCTTGTTGGAATGGAGGAAGGGGCTGGGTTTTGACTTGCAATTCCTGACAAGTTCTGGCATATTCACCACAGGATGATGCTCACCATCCTGGTAAAGGTTCAGGCCATGGTAGTTTCAATCATTTGTTGCAGTGAAAGTAAAACATGAAACTTTGAAGAGTCAATTAACTGTTAATGAGTAATTTGAATTTCTCTTTAGAAATTATTAGTCTATATGGAGATTGTAACAAAATAATAATGTTTGCAATGTCAATTCAGCATAACTATGTGGTTAACAAAAGAGTGATGTTACTGGCAATTAATATAGAGTTGAAAACAATCTGCAATAATTCATAAAATAGTTATTTATGTGCAGTAATGGCCTATTGTGACATTCCTTATTTCCAGAGGTTAATTGTGTAACGCATCCTTCATATAACCCACACCGATTTATTTCTCTACCTAAGGATGAGTGCAGTCAATTTTAACATAATTTCTTATCAGCCAGCCTTGATGTCACTACTGTTTGTGCTGGGCTTCGTTATTTAAACAAGTTCTGGTGTTTAAAATAGCCTAGGCCTTGCACTGAATTCTCTGAGGGGTGTACCTCTCTCCCAACACCCAAATTTCCTAACATCTAAAATGATCCCAATGATCTGCAGTCTTAATTATCCCTTTCTGTGATAAATGGGTATATATAAACAATTCATCATCATTTTTGCCCTGAAGAAGCAATCTTGCCTTCTTATATTTAGGTATGGGAAATCAATTCTATTTGAGATTCAAACCAAAGGAACTGCGGATGCTGTAAATTAGTAACAAAAACAGAAGTTGCTGGAAAAGCTTAGCAGGTCTGGCAGCATCTGTGAAGAAACAATCAGAATTAACATGTTGGGTCCCTCATTTGGCTTAGTATGTTTCTTTAATGAATGGATAATTTTACCAATTACTGACTTCCATGCTGGGTTGGTGAATCCACTTTAAATCTTATTAGTTGGCAAACATATTATGATATCAAAAATGATTGTTCTAAACTGGTGAAACTCGCTTCCTAATACTCATGTACCATATATATGGAGGTTGGCCAATACACAAAGTAAAATTATACATGAAAAATGTTATCTTATATAAATTAATTGTTGTTGATTGTTTATAAAAAATGTTAATTTAACAGACATGGAAGAAACATTATTGGTGAGACAGACATTTTGTAAACACAGTTTGGCATACCCTTATAAAAAAAGAAAGGGTTTTAGAAGTTAGACAATTATTAGTGAGTATTTCTGCAGCGTAATAGTGTCATTTCTGAAATAGAAGATTTAGAGGTGCTTCTAGATTATAGATGAAAGACTTATGATTGGATGTCCAATGCCATTCAGATTCTCTGTTTGTTTTTCTAGCTTGGGTTGCCTAGCCTTGGTTTCACTGTAATCTATGTACCACTGTTAGTGAACATTGAGGCTTCTTCTGGTGGACATGTTTGAGTTTGAATTTTATTCACTTGTGTTCCTGTTACTGGTCTTAATGAACCAATTCTTCCAGCTGGCTGCAAATCTAACAATAGCAAACTAACAAAATGCATTAAGTAACACCAGAAAAAGAAGCGAAAAAAATCAGTTTGACTGTTAATTGCAGTTTTATTCCAAAAAAACGATTAATGGCTGTCATCTACTTTTAGCAAGGTTCTAACAAAGGTGACTTTTTTTTTCTCTCAGTAAATCTAAAGAAAATACTAATCCAACATCTCTGAACAGGTTGGTTAGAAAATATCTATAACAACTTCATGTTTAAATGTGATTGTGGACCCTGGAGGTGCAAGGGTTCTTGGTCACTGCAGTATCGCTTTTCTTGCAAGGCTGCTCTTTATCTTTTTGACAAGTTCCTCTTGATCAGGCACAGAAAGCATTATTGCTCAAACAGATCCTTGAAATAGTCAGACTTTCTTCAAAAGTTAATAGAACCATTTTTTTCATCTTTCCCATCAAAGAACTTGCTACCTTTCAACAAGCAGGGTCACCTTTGTCTTGGTCTAGCTTCATAAATCAATCATAATCCACAATAACTGATTTAAATCCCTACCACTAACCTGTTGCCATGACAATTAATTATCCTGTACCCATCCAGGCAAATCCTTCTGACAGCAAAATGAATGGAATATTGTGTTTTCTCTGGGCGCTTCTGAACCTCAGTCTTCATCCACCTTCCTTCTTGATTTCTAATTGATGTCATCAAATACCCCACACAATAGTGACAGGTATATTATACAGACTTATGGTACTGCATTATATGAAACTTCAATTGCCAATGTTGCGCTTATGGATAATTGATTGTGTGCTCGAGTCTGATTAAAAATGCTCAAGGTTATTTCAAAGTTTGAGATATTTCCGTTGACTATTAGGACCTGTTAAACACAAATTGTAGCATTGGTTTATACGCTGCCATCCATGAATTTGTTGTGAAGACTTTCAAAATCCAAGACGTTTTTAAATTTCTTAATATTATTTTAGAGAAACGAATTGCCATGGAAAAGAAAATACAGCTAAGGGAAAGTCACAATAGGATAACTTGAATAATCAAAATAAAATGTTAGCAATAACTTTTAGTCATAGAACATAAAAAATTACATTAGATATATTTATACAATATATATATCTGAAATCATGACTATCCATTCTGGAAGCCCTGTACCTAAAATGATGAACATTCATTCTGAGTACCTTAATAACACAGGAAAATCCTTAAAAAAATGGAATACTTCTATTGAAACTTTGGAGAATTACTTATTATATCGATCATAGATCTGTTGAATGAGTCTGTACAAGCTCTGAACATTCTGGAGGAACTGATGGTATGGAGATGAGCTGAGACTGTCCTGCGCCCTACCCATTGTATCTTTGAAGCTGCATAGATACATGGCAGGGTGACAGTCCGAACAAACAGCAAGGCCAAACAGGGGCTATATATAATAAATGGTCTCTTTAAGATTTATAAGATAGATGCTCAGCTGCAAAAGCAAAGGGACTGCAAAGTGTAACGTGGGCTGGGTTTGGAGACATTGAAGTTTCATGTCTTTAATTGTTAATGGAAATGTGTAAGGTCTATGTGGAGAGAGGGCAGGAAAATCAGCAAGAACTATGCTGATTGATGAAAAGTCGCATGGCTGTACGTAGATAGAGAGATCAGTAGGAATTAATGTATGACTAGAAGTGTGAAAACAAAGCAATGTAAAAACGGTAGGAGGTCATTCAGCCTCTTGAGCTTCTTCTACTGCTCAATTAAGTCAGTGCTGACCAGTATCTTGCTTCTACCTACCTACCTACCTACCATGGCTCAATAACTCTTAGTAACCTTCTCTACCAGAAATCAATCTGACTTTTTACATTTTTAAATGAAGTGTTGCTCGAGCTCATTGTTCTGAAAAAGTTAACTTCAAAGTTACACTAAGCTACACCCAATCTGACAACGGCACAGTTTTTGTGTGGAGAATCAGGAAATCCAGCATGAGATACCAATGAGGTCAGAAGTGTTACACCTGGCTCCTGATGATCTTAAGTAATTATACCCATTAAATCAATGTAACTTGTACCTATTACTAATTAGCAATAAACTGTCTGTTAAGTAATTGTTAGGTAAGAAATTGCCTCCTTTTGTTAAGACTCACCAGTGGTCAATCACCTAGTAGCAATGATAAGTAGGCCTTCAGATGCAGCATAGAAAGGAGGATTGGGAGTAGCACCATAACTAGTGACAAGAGTATGACATAACATAGACTCAACAGCTAAAACAAAAAATTAATAACATTTTAAATAAAGTTAAAAATCAAAACAAACAAGGACATGAAAGCAAAATAAGGTAGATGCTAGAAATCAGAAATAAAAATTGAAAGGTCAAGCAACATCTGTGGAGAGAGAAAACCAGAATGTTTGCATTTGATCTTTACCATTGTCGGATTAACAAGTAGGTTGAGGAATTCTAGATGCAAACCTGAAAGTTGTGAACTTCTGACACCATGGTGTGGAGTGATTTTTCCAACTGAAATTGCACCTAAAATCCAGTTTGATTGACAGACTTGCGACTTAAATTGGTGAGGCGATGGCCTAGTGGTATTATCACTGGACTGTTAATCCAGAGACCCAGATAATGTTCTGGGGATCCAGGTTTGAATCCTGCCATGGCAGATGATGAAATTTGAATTCAATAAATATCTGGAATTAAAATGATCATGAATCCATTGTTGATTGTTGGAAAAATCCACCTGGTTCCTTTAGGGAAGGAAACTGCCATCCTTGCCTGGTCTGGCCTGTAGGTGACTCCAGACCCACAGCAATGTGGTTGACCCTTAACTGCCCTTTGGGCAATTAGGGATGGGCAATATTTGCTGCCTAGCCAGCGACACCCTCATCCTGTGAATGAATAAAAAAACCCATAAAACTGGGGAGATCACAATGTGGAGGAAGAATGCCAGGGTGTGATGAGTTGAACCTGGAAGGAAAGCAGATTATTTTGGTCAGGATTGGAAGAAGAACTGTTGCTTTGCCTGACCCACAAACCATGCTGGATACATGGTTACCTTTCCCATGCAGCGTCCATTAAAATAATTAAATGGGCAATTTACTTTCTCGGAACAGGATGGGTTTGGATCGGAGTTTCACAAAATTTCCTTCCATGTTTTAAGTTAATGTCCTACAATCACACTTGGAAAATGTTAGAGATGTAAGGAAATTCAGAGGCAGAACAAGAAAGAGGAACGGTCATAAGGGAATACTTATGATAGATAAAAGTTAGAGTCAATAAATGGCCAACAGCAATTTATTTTTATAATAAATGTGCACTATTACACAAAACCTATTATGTTTCCAGTTTATATTGTATTAAAAATATTATTTCAATTAAATTGTTTTTTTAGCAAAATAGGCCTGGGTAAAACTGTGATAGCCAAAAATGATAACCTTAGCAATTAAATACCTATAAAATGTATCCATATGCAGAACAGACAATATGGGTACTATATGGTTTTTAACCATTGGATCAAGGGTCAAATTATCAAGTACAATAAAACCTACGCACACACATACAATTTTTGATTTACCTCAGATAAGATAAAGCCTGAGAATTCAACATAAGGATCCAATCCACATGTGAACAGTGTCAAGAGAATTTTTGACATGTCTTTCCCCTATTTTAACAAGCGATTTAATTCAGACTCACTGGTATCACTCATCTGAGCCTAGGGTGTAATGGACAACTGAATATCATGAGTGACACCTGTGGATCCCATAGCTGGAGGGCTGGAGGCTAGCATTCAACTTAATTAGGGAGGGTGGTGTCATCCTCAGGCCATGCTACCTTCCCAATTTCAACCAGATTAAGTTTTGTATGGTAAGGTTACAGGTCCAGTTTGGAGAAAGATATGGTCGGCCTTTATCTCAAGAGGTAGTTTGGTCATCTCACTATAGCTTGAGCAAACAAGCGAGTGCGCTAATTTAAACCGAAGATTCTACCCCATGGATAACCAAGTTGTCACAAATATCATAACAATAAAGTTGACAAGTTTACTGAGTTGTTTTATTTTTAAAGTTATTACAGTAAACAAAGAGCAGATAAAACACGTGCAATATTCAGCAAGAACAGGAGGTACTTCTGGCAGAATGACAAGGAATAGTATATTTGGGTGTTAGGTTGGAATTCCCATTTAATGCCAATGTGGCACTCCCTGCAGTCACTCACCTATGATTTTCCCTGAATCAGCCACTTAATGGTTTGTTTAAAAAAAAGTACAATCTTAACTAACTCAAATAGTGGGATGGCATGGTGGCTCAGTGGTTAGCACTGCTAACCTTACAGCGCCAGGGACCTGGGTTTGATTCCACCCTCAGGTAACTGTCTGTGTGGAGTTTGCACATTCTCCCCGTGTCTGTGTGGCTTTGCTCCATTTTCCTCCCACAGTCTAAAGATGTGCAGGTCAGGTGGATTGGCCATGCTAAATTGCCCATCGTGTCTAGAGTAGGGAATGGGTCTGGGTGGGATGTTCTTCAGAGGGTTGGTGTGGACTTAATGGGCTGAATGGCCTGCTTCCACACTGTAGGGAATCCAAGATCCTATGATTCTATATGGAACTGCAGGGCTCTTAGGTGATTTGGGGTGTCAGTTTAAGGGTTAGAGTAGGTTTCTTTAATCCAAAAACACTTCTTGGGTAACTTTTAGGATTAACTGAGGCAAAACCCTTTGAGGTTTCTGACTATGTGGAGCTTTATCAGACGGTTCTTTAGTGTTCAGGGATGTATAGATTAGGTGAGTTATAGAGGGATGGGTCTGGCTGAGATACTTTGAGGGTCAGTGTGAGCTTGTTGGACAAAAGGGCCTGTTTCTACATTGTAGGGATTCTATGAAATACACCTATTTGGGAGATGGGCTTTAAGATCCTACCCCAACCCCTGGTGGAGTCTGGTTAAAAAATGAGCAGATTCACAGAAAACTAATAAAGTCACTAATTCACAAATGTTGAGTGAGGAGGAAAATTTTAATGAGCTAGAGCTTCTGGTAAGTACGAACACATTTCCAAGCTCAGGTGTCTAATTTTGACCAAATATGCAAGGTCAAATTTTAATCAAACAGACTGTTAGATCGTCTCCCATAATTTCATTAACTTTCAATTTCTGTAAATACATTCAATCTTATCTTAAAACTTTCATCCAACAGCTTTTAGTGGTTCATTAAATCCAACCTTGCACATGTTCCTAAACCCTTCCTGCTTTCCCTACCCTCTTCCAGAGGCACAATTTCAGAAATCCTTCTAACATATTTCTGTCTGTTTATCGGGCATAATAGGTCTTGATATTTATAGCTTATGATGCACTTGAGAAAAGTTAAGCACTTCAGGCAATTCTCCCAGCTCTTCTTTTTCTTGTTTGGCAATCTCCAGAGGATGTTAATAAAATCTTAGCACTTAGAATCCATGACTTGTTTCATGAAACTGTGCTGACTTATATTGAATAGGACCCCAATGATTCTCAATGCCTGAATCAATTCTGCAACAGACGGGTTGCACAGATTTCTGCAACAGGTGACAACAGCAGGTACCTCAGCCAACTGCCTCCATGATATAGAAGCAGCTGACATATTGCTCCTTCAATAAACTATGCAGCCCCAAGGATAAATGATTCAGATGCTGCCATATATTAATATCTCAAAAGCACCCTAAAAAAAAGCTACCAGTTTAAATAGACTGATTAGGCCACCCTTGCTTTTCCGCAACTACAAGTGCTACCACAAAATTCCCAATTCAAAGTGACAACTGCAAAACTGAAACACAGAGAAAGAAATAGGCTTTCATATATTTCCTATTACCTGTCAATGCGCCTGCAGAAAATGATTTATATATGCAAAGTGATATGGTTGTCTTACCATTGTAGAGCATGCAAGATTTGAAAAGAAAAAGGAGATTCTGGTTAATTTTATTTTACTTTTGACATCATGGCAACTCTCTTCATGTCATAGTACATTTTATCTTCCTCACATTTCCTGAAGACTATGATCTATAACATCATGAACAGTAAGCTTTTATCATGTGCCCATTAAGTAGGAGCTCGCATCTCAGTATTCAATTTCCTTTCAGAATGTACACTTTCTCATAAAATATTGCATTTAAAACACCTTTTAAAGCAGAGCATGAGAGACACATGGGAATCAAGCCACGGGATAGGTTCCAACTTTGCCATTTGGACATAAAGCTGATATTGAGAATCAGTGTCCATTGTAGGAACTGTTTGATTATTAATTCAAAATGAGAATGAGGATAAACTCTTCAAAGCAAAATTGATTTGTAGTGCTGCATTTTATACTCGGGTGGCAATCAGAAAATCTAGCTACAAGTTGCAAAGAAAACATTTATTTTACCATATTGGGTATATTCTGGAGTCAGAAGTACAATTTATAAATTGTATGACACCAAATTAGAGGGATTGAGAGAGATGAATTTAACATAAAACATCAATGTGGCAAGAAGCAAGCAAAACATCAGCAAACTTTCAGAAAATATGTTTAACAGCAATTAATTTCAACATAGGCAAGTGTGAGGTGGAACATTTTGGTAAGAAAAATAAAGGAGGCCACATACTGCTCAGATAATAAAAGACTAAATAGGAGTATAGAACCAAAGTAATCTAGATATGTAGATCATAAATGTGGTGATGTCATAAGACCATAGAACACAAAGGGTCTTGGGGGTCTTTTTGTAGAGGAATAGAATTTTAAAAAGCATGGAAATCAGGCGCATAATTACATAGAACATTTAACAGGCTACACTTAGAGTACTATGCACAGGCCTTTTCTTCATATTGAAAAAGAAACGGAGGCATCAGAGAAACCGCAAAAAGGGTTTACAGGATGACATCAGAACTGATACCTTCAGCTGGATTTTCACTCAAGGTGGATGCATGAGTCAGGAGAATTACAGGCTTATTAAATGTACCTTGCGAAATGTAATCTGCCAGACTGATTTTTGTTTGGGGCTGGAGAGGGGGAGAAGTGGCAGGTGTGGATATAGGATTCACCCAGGCACGCTGCCTAAGATGGAGATAAAAGAAATCCATAGGGGATGCCAAGTGCCATGGTTGGCAAGTGCAATATCACTCCTCAGTTTTCTAAGCTTTTTCCAAGTGTTTTGATAAATATAAACCCAAGTAGCCCTCACCCCCTGCATCCCATCATTCCTATCCACTCCCCATGGCTCATCCAGAACAACTTGTGGCAGTACATGCAGCTCCACCAATCTCCTTGGCAACTTGTAACCTCAATGCCAAATCATGCCACCACATTTTGCTATGGACACTTATAATCCCCATGAAGACTTAATGTTAACTCATGCGCCACTATGCTTTGTGTTTAACAAAATTGAAAATAGGGGTCTTAAATGGGGTGTACATCTTGAGTTACAAGCATTTGTGGTGCTTGAAGTAAACACACTTACAATGCATCAAGCTTGTTAAAAATGTGTTCACAGCTCCTGAGTAAAGTCTGTCACAGGCGTAAAATAGATCCTGCAGAATACACGTTATTCCCTTTGATTGTGTCTCTGCTCTTAAAGCTGAATTTCTCCTTTACAAATGTATAATTAATTTACCATCTCTGTATTATGTTGATACATAGATAAAGCAAGTTATTGATGCCTAATCAAGTTTTCTGATAACTGTTAAAATTGGGCTGGCATTTGTTATCAATGCACACTTCTACAAAAAAGGTCATTACATGCTTTTTGGGATAAATGATAGAGATCTGTTAGCGCATGTTCCTCTATTCACAAACTATAGAGGTAGAGGAGATGGAACGTAATCAAAAGAGACATTCCAGCCAGATGGGTTTGCACCTGAAGATCACTGAGCCTCCATTTGTATACAAGCACAGACATTCACACCTGGTCATACAAAAAACAATATCAAAACAATGCTTCCTCAAAGAAATAGTAACAAACTCTGCATAAATGTGCAGTCAGAACAGCAAACTGCTTCAAAAACAGGTTCTGTGATATTTAAAGAAATCACAGCTGATAATTAGCAAGTCAGTTAGCCTACAGCACACATTTGTATCATTACTTCATAGCTACATTGTTTTCCCAGACCTTTCCAGTCACCAACTTTTTCTTGCCTACTTTTTTTCCAGGACCATGAAGAGCATACGTGCAGAAAACACAGAGAATCACTCCTCATGATAATGATATTTTCATCATTCATTATTTCATTCTCAGACCTTGCCACTGCAGTGATATTACAGCAAAGGGGATTCAACTGCCTCAAGAAGTAAGCAAGCAAACAGACTGCATTATTGAAACAACTGACACCATTGAACTATGTAAATGACTGCACAAAGATTAATCCATAACAGTGATAGCATGATGTTAGCACTAAGGGGTGAGGGAATGGTTCTTCAATGTGTATAGGGATTCTGTCCAATCCAATTAACAAAATAAAACAAAAAGTGAAGATTTTTCTATTTAATTTAGTAATGGAGAATGATTCAGAACTGATATTGTGCCAGCGGACAGGTGGATAGGTGACATAATCCCAAAATTTAAGACAAAGGACTGTCGTGTCTGAGGAATTATAGATCAATCATCTTAACTCAGTCTAATGGAATACCTACTAAAGCAGAAAACAGAGAAATACCCAAGAATGAAAAATTAATACTGAATAGTCATGAATTTCAAAAGGGAAAACCCTTTGTGATTAACCCTATTCATTCTTGTTAGGTAACAGATAGGAGACAATAGTAATGCAGTAGACATAGTTACCTGGATTCTCAAAAGATTTTCAACAGCGTGACACCCACTAGACCAATAAATAAGATCAGAGAATATGGGGCCAGATGACAAGTTGCAGAATGGTTTGCTTGCTGATTCCAAGACTAAAAGCAGAGAGCATGAAATGGTAGAGCGTGGAAGTAGTGTTTCATTAAGATCTGTGATGGGACCACTGGTTATAAGAATTTAATTTAACAATTTGTATTCATAATCCCAAGACACACTTTCAAAGTTTGTGGCTAACATCCGATCGTGCAAGGCAGGGAGGGATGCATACAGATGGGATAGCCAATACTGAGGAAAAATGTAAAAGTTACAGAAGGACATTAATAAATTTTCAGAATAAGAAAATAACTGGCAAACAATGTTCAACACCCATAAATAGGAGGTAGTACATTTAGTGAGAAGAATAGGAGTGGCATTCTAAATTTGTGGGAACAGTGACAATTTTTCGCAAAAGTCACCTAAAAAGCTTGGGAAATACAATTATTAGGGCAACAGGAAACGTCATCTTGAGGAATAGAATTTCAATCACAGTTTGGTCCTTTACGACACCTGACTGCCAATAGGTCACTAGCAAGAAAAACAGCAACAAACATGTGACAGAACAAGCCAATAATAGAAGGGATAGTGAGCAGGATAAATATGAAACAAAGAAAAATATAAGTGAGCTGTCAGAGAAACTTTTGCCACCAGGGTGTGGGTGGTGTGAAGCCTTTTGTGGTCAAGAGATAGAATCTTTCGTTGTTAAGGGGAGAAACCTTTTGCCACTAGGAGGCCATCGGTTAGGGAGGGCAAGAAAGAGGTTGCAGTGGGCAGGTGGAGACATAGAGGGAGACTGCACAGAGAGAGGGGGAGGACAGAGAGTCAGGGACTGCAAGGTGGGGGTGAAGGGTAGGCTCCAATGGACGGGGAGAATGGGAGTTTGCAAAGGGAGAAGATGAGCAAGCAGCAAGGGAAGGCAGAGGAGAGGCCACAAAATCGGTGGGGGTTGGGGGTGGGGAGGTAAGAAGTGGAGTCTGCAGTGGTTAGGAGAGGGATAGGCTGCAAAAAGTGGAAGGAGTGAGGCTGCGAACAGGGATAGGGGTGGGCTAGTTGGGGGCAGAGAGGATGGCTACAAGTGTGAAGAGAGGAAATCTTCAAGGAATGGGAGAGAGTGAGGCTGCAAGCAAAAGGGGGGAGTACATGGAGACTGCAAGCAAGAGAGACACATTTTAGACTCGCCAACAATACATATTCAGCTCACTAAGAATCAGGAAAACTTAAAATCATTGATGTAATGAATTCCTTGCAAACAGAAAAGTGGAATTTGCATTTGTTCGGGAGCTACTGTAAATGAGGAAGAACTTTTTGGAAGCTGTTGTAATTGACACAGTTGTCAATCAAAATGTAAATCTGAGATGAAGTTAAAAGGGTAATAACCAGTTTTTGTTTAAACTTTCAACATTGTATATTTAGTTGTGACTTCACTGCTCTGTCAAACGTTTGCTTAGGGTGATAGCTTTGTCTGTATTTGTTAGTTAAAACAAAAAACTTAAACCTGTTGTACCAATTTAAGCATTGGCATGACAAAGAAATTAACGCTTTTCTTCTGTGTTTTGGCTTCAGGTTTAATGGAGGGTTAAAAATGAAGGACAGAAAAGAGTCCGAATATCTCATAGCTATGCTGATATTAAAGACATTGTCACTACATGACTGCAGCACATAATAACTTTGTTCACATGAATGAAAAAAGAACCCCTAAAAACTAAAAAGCAACTCTGGAAAATCAAAAAGTAGCCCTTGAGAAAGTCGCAAGAAGAGCCTTTATAAAAAAAAATTGTGCCCTGACAAAGAGGCCATTTATTATTTGGAAGATACAAGTCTAGGTTGCAAAGTGGATCAAAAGGATTCCAGAATACAACTACATTAATCACTAAAGGGAAAGTCTGTCCCCTGTTTAAAGGAACTGTGTCTAACTAATATTGAAGGATCTAGTATCAGCATAGGGTGCCCGCTGAGAGCCAGCCCCCCTGTCTTTGCTACTAACTTGGTGCTCCCTTCTTCCATGTGATACCTACACCACAACCCTCTTCCTGCCAATGTTGACTTGTCTCAATGCTTCCTGAATCCAGGGTCTCAGGTGCATGTAATACCAACAGCAACCACTGCCTCCCTATTGTTGCTGCTGTGCTCACAGGAGCTGCATCTGATTGGGCAGCAGTTCTTAGCAGGCAGAACTTCGATACCAGGACCCTTAATTCTGGAGGCATCCTGCTGCCAGACTGTTGAGTACCTGAGTGGCACAAACAATGGCCTTCCTGCAAACAGGTGATGCATAGTTCTCACCACCTCTTCAGCCAGCAGGCAAGGCCTCTGTTGCCTTCAAACGACGTAATTCACTATTTGCAGGCTGGTTTCCACAATGAAAAAAACAGATAGAGACGATGGAGAAGGTGCACAGATTTATAATGATTATTTCAGACTGCATCAGTATGTTTATCAGGAAAGAACTGATGGGCTGGGTACCTTTTCTCTTGAAGGCTGAGAGGTACGCTAATAGATCTACTTAAAATTAATATAGTAATTAACAGATCGGAAACAGAACCAATGTCTGCTATTGTGGGGCAGAACATACTCCAGCTCAACAACATAAAATAGTCACTAAGAAATCCAAAAAGGAATACGGAAAAGCCTTTTTGGCCAACATGATAAGAATATGGAAATCCCTGATACATGGACTGGCTGAAGTGAGTAGTGCAGATCTATTCCTGGGAAAGATGGGCACCCTATGAGGGAGAAGGAGGATAGATTGTTGTGGTGTTAGATTTAAATAAGGTAAAAATGGGAGGAAGCTGAAATGGAGCATAACTGTTGATTGGACCAAATGACCTATTTATTTGATGTGTATTCTGCATAATTCTACAATGTCAAATAGATGATTTTATTATCATTACTGGGGCAAAATTCAGTAATACCAAATCTGCAGAAGGCTTACAAAGGATAAACTTTCTACAAGAGAACTCCCAAACTTCTTCATACTGTGACCTCATTTCAAGGTTTGAAAAGTGTCATGATCCTTCCATCAGATCTGAGAGAGTGAGCTGGAGGTGAGGCAGTGGGGTGGGGGATTTCTGACAGTGCAGGGACATGATAAAGAGAGAGCGCAGCAGTTTGAAGTTCTCAGTGAGAGCTCTCAGGTGGCCATTGCTGCCCTGGAGCTCATGATCTCAAAATTTCGGCTTGTGAACCCACTTGGGGCCCTAATTCCTACTTTGAGAAGGTCTGTCATCAGACATTTTGTGTGTTATTGGAACATTCCCACCATGTTTGCCAAGTACATTTCTCAGCAATACCACATACACTAATTTATGGTTTTCTGAGCTATGATTTTTCACATAGCATATTGTATCTGCTACAACAAAGATCAGAGAATAAAACTTTAACCCTGAGGCTTAAATTTTTACTTAACAGACACAATGGCTCCTGCTTCATCCACTTTAAAATTCTTGCTGTTTTGACTCAAATAAATCAAGATGATTAAGTCAAATATTTAAGACAAAAGCCAAGACATTGTAGGGTCAGGAAAATGAAGTTAGTAGATATAAATTAATATAACTGAAGCTCAGGGGAAGTGGTGACTATTGTACATAGATTTGAAATGACATGACCTCTTATAAACTTTATGCATAAAGAATACAGAAAAACGTGAATTGGAAATGTAAGCGCAGAGGCCTCTAGGACATGAAGGTAAGTGGCTGCTGTCAACTACTGATGCATAGTACAGGTAAGCTAGCCTCAATCACTGTAGTAAATGCCACTTATCAAATTCTTCACTGACACTCACCTGCACTTCAATTTCAACAAACACTTCCGGAATAGTAAGAACAGTAGGGTTTGTACGATGTTATTATTAGGGAACAGGGAGAAAAGAAATAGATTTTATTTTGCAGTTCTGTGAAATTGGTTTCTTTAATAAAGGTCAGAAAATATGTTTTTAATTGTGAGTTCAGATGTGGTATAATCCCCGTTGATGTTATTTCTGTATAAGTCAGCTCCTAGAGTGAAATTTGATTTGATCGATCATATTTTGCTTTGATTGTATTTAACAAGGGAATCTTTCACTAAAATACCAGCACATAATAAGACACAAGAACATAAGAAATAGGAACAGGATAGGCTGTTCGGACTCTTGAGCCTACTCTACTAATCAACAGGTTCATGGCTGATCTGACATTCATCAGCCCACTCTCCTGCGTTTTCCCTATAACCCTTGATTCCCCAATTTATCAAGAATTTAGTTATCTCAGCCTTAAATATACGCAAGGACTCTGCTGTCACAGCTGTTTGTGGCAATGAGTTCCAAAGACTCTCAACACTCAGAGAAGAAATTCCGCCTCACCTCAGTCTTAAATTGTGCCTCTTTACTCTGAGACTATACCCTCTGGTCTTAGACTCTCCCAACAGGGGAAACAACTTTTCCACATCTATCCTATCAAATTCTGTACGAATCTTGCATGTTTCAATAAGGTTGCCTTTCGTTCTTCTATGTTCCAACAAATACAGGTTCAGTCTATTCAATGTCACTTCATAAGACAATCCCTCCATACCTTTTATCAGCTTGTGAACTTTCTTTTGTCCGTTTCCAATGCCAGTATATCTTTTCTTAAGTAAGGGGCCAAAAACTACTCATGGTATTCCAACTGTGATTTAGCCAGTGCCTTGTACAGTTTTAGCAAATTCTCCCTACTTTTACATCCTATTCCCTCTGAAATGAAGACCAACATTCCATTTGCCTTCCCTCTTACTGACTAAACATGGATGCTAGCTTTTTGTGATTCAGAATGAGGACTCACAAATCTCTCTATTCTGAAGCTTTCTGTGGTCTTTGTCTGTAAAAATAATATTCAGCTCTTCAATTCTTCCTGCCAAAGAGTATGGCATCATATTTCCCCGTATTTTATTCAATCTGCTAAGTTTTTTTTTCCCACTCACTTAACCTACCCATTTACCATTGCAGAATCTTTGTATCATCCTCACCACTTACTTTCCCATCTATTCTTGTGACATCCACAAACATAACTATAAGACATTCACTTCCATCATCGAAGTTACTATTACATATTTTAAATAACTATGACCCTGAACCCAGTGCCACCCCACTGGTTGCAAGTTGTCATCCTGAAAATAACCCCTTATCCCAATTCTGTGTCTTCTATCAGTTAACCAAGCCATGCTAATATACTGTCTCCAGTACAATGGCCTCTTACTTGATTAAGTAGTCTAATGAGTGGTACCTTATCACCACCCTCTGAAAATTCAAATATATTGCATCCTCTGTTTTCCCGTTATCTATCCTGCTTGTTACCTCCTCAAAGAATTCTTGTAAACTTATCAAGCATGATTTTTCCTTCATGAAGTTAATCTGACTCTGCCCAAATGTATTGCTTATTTCTAAATGCTCTGCTATTTCATTTTTTATGTGGACTCTAACACTTTCTCAATAACATATGACAAGCCAACTGACATACATTTTAATGGATTGTCTGCCTAAACTATAATCAACATGACTGTGGCAAGTCACAGCGGACAGTGATTTTTTTTTAAATTACATTTCTCCAAACATTCACAAAACTGCTAAAAGTGTGAGCTGGTCACATTGCAGTGAGGGAAACAAGGTACATAGGATCTGAGTGAATCAGGAAACTAATAGGATAGCTCTTTAAACATTTGTAAAAAGAAATTGATTCATAATGTTCGGAAGGACTAAGAAGGAGCATGAATTAAAGAAGGGATTCCAATACCAAATTAGGGGCAGAGATAAAAATAGAAAGATGGAATAAAAGTTTAGATGAAGGATGAGATAAAAAGGCAGAAAGACAAAGCAAGAAATAAATGTATAATTTTAAAAATTGACATTTATAACATAAGAACATAAGAACATAAGAACTAGGAGCAGGAGTAGGCCATCTGGCCCCTTGAGCCTGCCCCGCCATTTAATAAGATCATGGCTGATCTTTGAGACTCAGCTCCACTTACCTGCCCACTCACCATAACACTTAATTCCTTTACTGTTCAAAAATTTATCTAGCCTTGCCTTAAAAACATTCAGTGAGGTAGCTTCAACCGCTTCACCGCAGGGAATTCCATAGGTTCACAACCCTTTGGGTGAAGAAGTTCCTCCTGACCTCAGTCCTACATCTGCTTCCCTTTATTTTGAGGCAATGCCCTCTAGTCCTAGTTTCACCTGCTAGCAGAAACAACCTCCCTGCCTCCACCTTATCTATTCCCTTCATAATCTTATATGTTCCTATAAGATCTCCCCTCATTCTTCTGAATTCCAATGAGTATAATCCCAGTCTACTCAGTCTTTCCTCATAATCCAACCCTCTCAGTTCTGGAATCAACCAAGTGAATCTCCTCTGCACACCCTCCAGTGCTAGTATATCTCTTCTCAAGTAAGGAGACCAAAACTGCACACAGTACTCCAGGTGTGGCCTCACCAGCACTCTATACAGCTGCAGCATAGCCTTCCTGTTTTTAAACTCCATCCCTCTAGCAATGGCAGACAAAATTCCATTTGCCTTTTTAGTCACCTGCTGCATCTGCAATCCCACCTTCAGCGATTCATGCACAAGGACACCTAAGTCCCTTTGCACAGCAGCGTGCTTCAATTTTTTACCATTTAAAGCATAGTCCATTTTGCTGTTATTCTTACCAAATGGATGACCTCACACTTATCAACATTGTACTCCATCTGTCAGATCTTTGCCCACTCACTTAGACTATCTATATCCCTCTGCAGACTTTCAGTGTCTTCCGCACACTTTGCTCTACCACTCACCTTAGTGTCATCTGCAAATAAGCTCTCAAATAATTCATAGCCTGAAAGAACAAGACGTATACGTAATCAATTCTCTTACATAAAGAACGATATGTAGTAATTAACATTTATCACACTGTTGTGTACGATTACGTTTCTAAATTCAAGTTCTAAATGCCCACAGTTTAAATTCAATTCATTTCAATTTATTCAAGGTTTCTCGTGAAAACACACCTTTATTGTAAGCCAACTCTGAATCTGTGCCCTGATTTCTGACATGAATTATGTCAGGTTAGGAGGTAATATCCCTTGTGCTTCGTAGCCAACTTGTGACCTGAACCTGGATGGAATAAAAGGAACAGACGACTGACACAGGATTAATGAATCATGGCTGCTGCCAGAAAACTGGGCTCAAACCTGCACAAAGCATGGCCTGTGTTCACAAGCAGGCTACATATTCAAGTAAGATAACAAGGTGTAGAGCTGGATGAACACAGCAGGCCAAGCAGCATCAGAGGAGCAGGAAGGCTGACGTTTCGGGCCTAGACCCTTCTTCAGAAAATTATTCAAGTAGTCTATTCCTATTTAGGAAATTGCTGGACGGATAATGGAAAACAGATAGGAAGATAAGGATTCAATCTATCATAGTTTGAAGTTGGGCAGCCTGTAAAGCACAAAAAGCCTCTCTCACCTTGTTCATTTTGACCGGTCACAGAAAATTGTTGTCACCCCTGCACAGCAAAACGTAATAATTCATTGGTATTACTTGTAAAATACTTAAAATGCAAGGATTGAAATGAGCCAGCCAACCACAGAAAAAGCTGTACGTATCCCGATTTGGGTCTTCCAGTACAGCAGCTTGGTGATAGCCCATCTGATGAAGTGTAGACATGAGAGGAGTTCCATGAAGATCCACTGTGGATAATACCTCCCCACACAAAGCTGAAATCCTCCCAATTCTATCAACTCCTCCTGTTGACCCCATCTTCTTTTCTCATCCTCATTCAGCATCCCCGAAGCCATATCTGCTAAACCACTTGAAAAACAGGCAAGAGCAGTTCCATTTTAGGATACAATTATTCCTAAAAAAAAACATAATCCAATGCAGAAATAATTAGTAGCCAAAAAGAACAAAGCATCAACAAACCAGTATAGAGAGAATCCCCATGAATTAGCTTTTCTGCAGATTTCTTGTTGGCCATTGCTGAGCAATTTAATGGTAATGAGTCACATGCTGAAGTTGACCATTTTCACAAATGGGTCCTATAACTGTAGTAGGACACTTTTTTAGAAGTATTATAATAAGCTTCCTAATTTGCTGCAGTGCTCAGCATTGATGTTTATAGATTAGCCCAAATTAATGTGGTTGGTTGTGTTCTTTTGGAGCAGAGACAAATCTGTTATCCACAGCAATGGACCTTTAGATGCCCATTTCATGCCTTGTAAAATGGATGCATGTGACTGAATATCTGTGGATGGTATGCACATAAAATATACGAAAAGTCACTATTTTTGCTTCTGCAATAGCAGAGTAATTCTGGTGGTTTGTGGTTTGCCTATAAGTACTGTAAGCTCATTTGATCCTCAAATCACTGTCACACAAGCAATCTGTAATAGCATATGTAACAAAAAGGATGTCATTAAGTTCTGCAGAGTACATTTTCTTAATTCACGCATAGTGGAGGGGAGCATTTATTGCATTTCTAATTATGATAAAATACTGTGAAAACATTTGCACCATAAGTAAAAGCTAAATATTTCTCAATATATTGCATTTTCACCATTCTTTAGTGCTTTTGAATGAAAGATAAAGGTCACGATTGGAGTAGAAATGTATGCTAAAATGTTATGGGGTTAAGTGTAGGTAATATTTATTTCCTAGCAGAGTTAGCACATGCAAAACTCATACACAGGAACTTGCAAAGAAGCAAGCCTGCCTGGGCAGTCCTATTTGTGGATTTTAGGGAGAATGTAGCTGTGGACTGTACAGGTTTGGGGAACTATGATCTGGGAGGTTGTGGAGAGGGAAGACCACCAGAGGAGATGTGGTTGGTTACGGTTGTCGACACCATGGCCTGATTCAGGAGTAGGCCATTCAGTCCCTTACACTTGCTCTGCAATTTTAAAATATGGCTGATCTGACTGGAACCTCAAATCCACCTTCCTGCCTACACCTGATGACTATTCAGCTCTTTGCTTACCAAGAATCTATCCGCCATTGACTTAAAAATATTGAAAAACTCTGCTTCCACTTCTTTTTCAGGAACAGAGCTTCAAAGACTCATTGCCTTCACAGGCACAAAAAAAAGTCCTCTCATCTCAGTTTTAAATGACAGAGATGCAAATAAATGGAAATAAAGTTGCCACCTCTTAGAAGCAAGATTCTGAACTCACTGTTTAAAGCTTAAGGAGAAAGTCAGGAGTCTTTTTAAAATGCATTTTCCCACCATTCTTCTTATTTCCTACATCATTTAAGGAAGTGGAAAATTTCCACCTTATGTCATTTCATTTAGCATTGCTGGCCAAGGCAGGGCTTTTTCGATTTGTTCACTGGAAAATACTACTTACTCGCTTTCAACTTGTTTCCTTATGAAAATATAAACTCTTTAATACAGATGAAGCCATTTTTGCCAAAAAAAAGATGAATTGTGGCAATTTTTAACTGTTGTGGGGATGAGCACTTAAAATCATTCACAGGATTCAACCACTGACATCCCACTGTCTTCCCATTGGCAATGATTTTAATTTGCTCTTCTGAGCAGGAGAGGAAACACACTGAAAATTGCCAGACTCCTTAATAAATTACTGTAGAATATGGCGCATGAGGTGATCTTTGAAGCTGCAAAGTTTCCTGCATTGGAAATGCCATTATATATTCTTGGAATTCATCAAGTTTTGTTAGTTTAAAAAAAGCAAGGTTTAACAATATAAGGGTTTAGGCCCGAAACGTCAAGTTTTCCTGCTCCTATGATGCTGCTTGACCTGCTGTGTTCATCCAGCCCCATGCTTGTTATCTCTTTAAAAATATATTCTGGTCAGTCACATGGAAAGGACAAACTGATGCAGGAAAATCAGTGCAGTATTTTTTTAAAGGAAAGACAATAGTTTTTGATTAACCTGATTGGCTTTTTGATGAAGCTATGGAGATGGCTGATGAGGATAATGTGATTGATCATGTGTATATGGACTTTCAAAAGCATTTGGCCCATTTCACATTGCAGCCTTCTAGGTACAATTAAAACCTGCTAAGGTTTTGGTATTAGGCTACCATTTCTTTTAATACAAATCATCAAGCTTGACATGGCTTGGCAGGGCATAAATTCAGAACTGCAAATGATATGAAACTTAGAAATTTAGCAATCATTGAGAAGGATAGTAATAGACTTTAAGAGGTGGGAGACAGTCTCATATAGTGTGCAGACACATGACCAAGAAATGTGAAGTGATACATTGGTGGGAAAAATGAGGAGAGGTTACATGAACTAAATTCCACAAGTTTAAATGAGGGTGCAGGAAGAGAGAGATCTGTATGTGTAGCAACAAAAGACTTTAAAGGTGGGAAGGCAACTTGAGCAGTGTAAAAATGTTAATGGAGTCCTTGTCATGACCAATAGAGGTGGTCAGAGCAAAATACAAAGAACGTTCACCTAAACACTTCTAAATCATTGGATAGCCCTCAACTGGAGTATTGTGTTCAAATTTTGGGCACAGCTCTTTAAGAAGAATGTCGAAGCCTTGAAGAAGAAAATTCTATAACAGCAACTGGGTGAGAGATATCAGTTATATTGCGATAAATGAAAGAACTGTGGATGCTGGAGATCTGAAACAAAAATTCAAATTGCTGGATAAACTTAGCAGGTCTGGCAGCGCTTGTGGGTTGTCTGGCTGACTGGCCTCTACATTGGTGAAGCTAACTGCCAACTCTTGGACACTTCCTCCTATCTACTCCCAGACTAGGCCCCAATGTGGGGCATCAGGCCTTTGTGTCCATAATGGTCACCAACATCATCTCATCTGGTGGTCTCCCCTCCCCACAGCCTCCCAGAACACAGTTTCCCCAAAATGTACAGTCTATGTGTACATTCTCCCTAAAATCCACAAACAGGACTGTCCAGGTAGACTCATTGTTGTTGTCTATTCCTACCCACAGAACATATTTCTTCCTAACTTGACATGATTTTTTTTCTCCCTTTGTCCAGTCCTTCCCCACTTACAGCTGCAATTCTCCTGATGGTTTATGTCATTTTAAAAATTTCCATTTTAAGTCGCCTGCTGCCTCCACTTCATCATGGATGTGCAATCTCTCCATATGTCCATCCTCTATCAGCTTGGTCTTAGGGTTCTCTTCTTGAAAAACAGGCCTGAACAATTCCCACCCTCGTCTGCCTAGCCAAGCTCATCATCACTTTGAACAACTTCTCCTTTAACTCCTCTCACTTCCTTCAGGTCAAAGATGCAGCCATGGGTACCCACATAGGCCCCAGTTATGCCTGTCTTTTTGTGGGGTATGTGGATCATTCCTTGTTCCAGTCCTACTTTGGCCCCCACCCACAAATCTTTCTCTGATATATCAATGACATCATTCCCTCTCTTGGTCAGAATTGGAAAACTTTATCTATTTTGCTTCCAATTTCACCCTGCTTACACCTTCAGCTGGTCCATCTCTGACTCTTCCCCTCCCTTCCTCTACTTTTCTGTTTCCCTTTATGGGGATAGACTGGCCAACAATAACCACACTGACACCCACAGTTACCTTAACAAAAATCCTCACACTCTGTTTCCTGTAAGGACTCCATCCCATTTACCCAGTTTCTTCCTTGCATCTGTTTGACAATGTCACTTTCTACAGGAGACCTCAGAAATGCCCATCTTTTTCTTCAACTGGGGCCTGCCTGCTACCATTGTGACAGGGATTTTAGCCATGTCCGTGTCCAAAGCATCTCCCCCATTTCTGCCCTCAGCCCTTCTCCTCCCTCCCACAACAACAATAGAGTTCCTCTGGTCTTTACTTACAATTCCAGCATTCTCCACATCTAAAGGATTGTAAACCGCCATTTCCGTTACCTGTAATGGGATACCATAAACAAATACATATTCCCTTCACCTCTGTTGTCAGCATTCTGCCAGGACTGATCTATCTAGGACACCCTGATCTACTTCCCATCCACTCCCAACACTCCCGCAACTCCCCACCCCACACAGCCTTTTGGCGCCCTTCCCTGCAACCACAGAAGGTGTAAAACCTGTACATTTACTTCCTCCCTCCTCACTATCCAAGATCCCAGCCACACCTTCCAGGTGAAGAAGCAATTTAGTGGCACTTCATCCAGTCTACTGTACTGTTTTTGCTGCTCATAATGTGGTCTCCTCTACACTGGGAAGACAAACCACAGACTGGGTGATATCTTTGCAGAACTTCTACGTCTATGTGCAAAAATGACAGAGCTTCTTGTTGCCTGCCCTTCAACACAACACTGTGTTCCCATGCCAACACTTCTGTTTCAGACCTGCTGCAATGTTCCAGCAAGCCCCAGTTCAAGCTCAAAGAACAGCATCTCATTGTCCACTTGGGGACCCTGCAGTCTCTAGGACCTGACATCAAGTTCAATAATTTTAGACCCTGATTCAGTCCTGCCAAAGTTTTTAATGGGGGTTGCATTCAGGACAGTCAATACATTCTCATCCACTTTTGGTCCAATTATCATATTACATTGTTTTCTTTCAGCACAGCCTACCCATTCCCTTCTACTCATAGCCCTCGTTATCACTTATTCAGCTTCTCTTTTGTCCTGGTTTACTATCAATAATCCATTTATCTGGTTGTGCCTTTTGTATCTCTCTCTCTGGTGTCAATCTTCACCTATCCACTTAACTCCTTACACCCCACAGCCCATCCCATACCCAAACCCATCTTCAGCACAAGTATCACATTTTCATTAGAACTGATAACATCTAGGAAGATGTTAACTCTGCCTCCTCTCCACAGATGCTGCCAGACCTGCTGAGTATCTCCAGCAATTTCTGTTTTTGTTTGAGTTATATACAGAGATTTGAGATGCAGAGGTGTTTTGTGCTTAGGCCAGGAATCACGAAGGATTTTTATTTACAGTAAGTAAGGATAAATTGTTTCCAATGGCAGAAAAATCAGTAACCAGAGGACACAGATTTAATGAGATTAGTAAAAGAAACCACTGGAAACATTTTTTTATGCTACTCCAAGTTGAAGTGACCTGAAAACCTCCTTCTGAAAGGGTGGTGACAGCATTTAAACAGTAAAAAAATCAAAGGAAATTGATTAAATATTTGAAGGGAAATACTTTCACTGCTAAGAGGACAGTAAAGGGGGTGGGACAAATTGAATAGTCCTATTAAAGAACTGGCATGAAGAACCAAATGACTTCCTTTCGTCCTGTATCACTTCATGATTTAATGTTTGTTTATTTAGGATTCCTCAAAAGGGCAACAGTTTTCTGAATCTATCCTTTATAAACTGTTGTGAAAATTTTGGTAAGTTCACATCTAAGTTGTCTGCACTAAAGGGAAAAAAGTTTCTGCAACTTCACCTTTTTGTCTTTAATAAATTTGTTTTATTTAAAGCCCACTCCAATGTCTAAAAAGTGCCGTTTTAGGTCAACAAAACCAGGAAGTGCATGAAAGTTAAAGTGATAAAACCAACAAATGGTGTGAAAAGCATCGCTACTTGAACCTTGGGCAACTTGAATTTACCTTGAAATTTGATATCTGGGTAGTGAAAATATTTTCAGAACAAAGTGGGTGGGCACTAATCTGTCGGAGTGGTCAGAGATTTTCAATCATCCTCAATACAAGGGGTCAAAATCCCAAATACGTGACTGTAGTATCTATCCTATTCACATACTTACCCCTTCACTCACTCATTTGCTCACCCATTCACTTCTGCACTGAAAAGCTTTGGGAGTTTTAGATACTTACCTGAATACAGCAGCTGATGTTGTGAAAGGGAGGCATGTTCTCTACATGAAATCGTCTTTGCTGGTCTCTCCATGGATTTCTGCAATGTGGGATCTTTTTATGGACCCTGAAGCAGATATTTCACCTTTAAGGTATCCACGTATATGGTTATTTCTTTTTGTCTGATTAATGTTGAAAACAGCAACTCTGCAGGATTTGGGACACTTTCCAAATGCATCCCCATTGCAAGTATTAAACTGACTAGTCTGTAATTGCCAGCTTTATCCTTCTCTAATTTTATGAACAAAGATGTAACCTTTGCAATCCTCTAGTCCTTCGGCATTACATCTCTAAGGAGGATTGGAGGATTTTGTATAGTACCTCTGTAATACCTTTTAGCATCCCATCCAGACTGTGTGCCTTATCCACTTTAAGACCAGACAGTTTTCTCAACACCTCCTCTTTATCTTGTTCATTATTCCAGCAAACCCTTCATTTCCCAAAGTTTCGATAAAGTCCTTTTTGTTGTAAATATTAATGCATAACATGTCAGTAGCCATTCCTTCTGCCTCTATTGCTGGATCTCCATTTTAGTTCTCATAGCTGTACTATTCATCTAAAAATATTTTTCATGATAATGAAACATACGGAAAACATATAGATTCCTTTTTTAGAATCACAACCTAATTCTCATGTTGTCTCTTTACTCTCATTTTTTCAACTTGATCTCTTATTATGTTTACATTCGACCTGATAGTCCTTTGTGTTAACCAGTTGGTGATCTTTCCAATGCAACTATGACTTGTAAGATTAAAGAGGTTGAATTTCCTGCAATGTATTTAAGATACTGAGATAAGAGTTTCCTAAGTATGCTTTCCAAATCACTGCATTTCACATTGACATTGCCACTTAAGCTCTCAAATAAGGTTCTATTCTGCAGATTCTTTCTCCTTGAACTTGAAAATTGATGTTTTATGTGAAACAATAATTTAATTTCAGTCAGCTCATCTCATTAACATCATTGGGAAAGGAGCTTGATCCAGAACAAGAGCTTCAAACAGAATGCTTAACAGTATTAAACAATACTTCTGAAGAAACAAGAGCAACTGTGATGAACAATCAAGGGAAACACTTGATAGCACTTATTCATAATACATGTTATTAGAACGTACATTTAAAGATCAATGCTCATTCAGCTGTGATTTTTAAAATGTATTTAGCTTACGTAAGCATAGCCTTTAAGTCCAGGCATGTTGGAGTATTGTCATTGTTAGTTTTCTTTCGTCAGATAATTCTTTTAGTAGGTGGGTTATCAATAATGTGGAATATTGTTTGCATCTGTCCACAAGTGGACAATGTGGCATCCACCACAAAAGGACTTGCAGGTGGAGATTTGAAGCATGCTATTCATCTTCAAATATAATGTTTTAAAGCAATTAAATGTACCCACATGAACCTTGGTTGACATTTTGTGAGTCAGGAGAATCTATGGTGATTTCTGGAAGATAAGCTTTAAATCCCCCAAGTGTGGCATTATTGAAACCATCTACTTCCATCGCTGAGGCATCACCCAGCCTCATCACTGCCTCATCTCAATTCCTCATCTATGATTTTGCTGTCTTTAGACTTGACTATTCCAATGTTCAATTGACTGGTCAGTCTTCTATAAACATGGAATAGTTCAATACTTTATTTTTCTTTGCCAAGAGGAAGTGCAGAATTAAACAGTGCTAAAGAGTGGTGCTAGCCAGGACTCCCATGTGGAACCAGGATCAGTAAAAAAAACACCAGTATCCTACATATCTTTGGGTGCAGAAAATTTGAGTGCAAGAGATACATATAAATTAATGTGTTTTTCAATTTAAAATATCTACTGGTATAGAAAAAGATCTCTTGATAATATGTCATGTTGTTATCGCCTAGCCAATTTACGACTGATTTGTATCCATTAAAAGGAAATCTTGAAGATTTAAAACTTCTGGAAAGGAGACTCTGTGTGGATTAGGCAGTAGATGAATTATGAGTTTATTGGAGGCATCAGTGGATTTCTGTGACTATTCCAGAATATAACATGAGAAAGCATTATTAGCATTTGCTGTGTAGTTTGCATTGGAATAGCAGAGGGGGAAGGGAAGGAAGAGTGGTGAAGAGGGAACACAGAGTGGGGGAGAGATAATGGAGAGGGAATTGAGAGATTGAGGGAGGTGAGGACTAGGGAGTGAGAGGAGAGGTGGGGAGAGAGGGAGGAGAGGCAGTGGGAGAGGGAGAGGGAAGGGTAGAGAGAGAGAGAAGGGAACGGACAGAAAGCGGGGAGCAAAGGGGGAGACAGCAAGGATTGGAGGCGGGTTGAATGATCAAAAAGCTTGAGAAAGAGACAGGTATTAAGATTTTTCTTGAAGAAGTAAAGCAATGTTATGTGATTCTAAATTCTAAAGGAAATTCTAAAGCTTGGGGCATAGGTTGTTATGGCCACCAATGGTGATTAATTACAATTGGGAACACATAGGAAGCCAAAATTAAAAGAACACAGATAAATTGGTGGATTGTGTTCCTGAAGAATGCAGAGCTAGGGAAGTCAATATCAAAGAGTTGTGAGAAACAAGAACGAAAATTTAAAAGTCAAAGTGTTACTTGACCAGGAGTCAATTGTTGAAGCCTGGTGAACACCAGCTCCAGTTATCCACTCGTATAGGGAGAAGAATTGTTTTTACTGTAACTCACTAATCTCTTTTATTTACGTATTGTGAAAAGGTACATGTATAGCTTATACATTAGACAACACACAAGTAACCCATACGTTTTCCCGAAAGAACTAGAACTTATTTGTACACCCACAAAAGTCTACTAACACTTCCACAATAGACACAGAATATAAACGCTAATACCCGTGCAGAATAGCTACTGATGACTGACGTTGGTCAGACACCACACTCGATGCTGTCACCATGAGGGATGTGCTTCTGTGAAAGTTGATCTCTGGAGTTTTTGCTGGCTGCCGGCCCAAGGGTCTTCTTTTATCCTTTCTCCTTATCTTTCTCAAGTCATGTTGTCTTTTTCCTGTTGGCTCAGGCTAATTCAATTATCACATGTCTTTACCTTATTGGCCCTGGAGCAGAGACTTAGGCAGCATTAGTTCGTTGCCCCTCGTCCAAACAAGGCTTTTGCATTACCTCATCTTTCTTACTTTTTTTGGTTCTGACCAGCTCAGGCCAGCTCCTAAGCCTGGGTTATCCTCAGTTCTCAAGCTGCTTCTTCCTTTATATCAGCACTTTTTTTTTAACATCTAGTATCTCCTGTTAGCAATATCAGCAACTGGCACCCCTTGTCTCTACCTTTATGTCAGCAGCACCTGGCTAACACAGTGTAAGTCAGTGAGCACAGGGGTGATAGGGAAATCGGCCTTGCTGAGAGATAAGACATGGAAGCTGCTTTTTGGATGACCTCAAGTTTATGGAGGGTTGAACATGTGAGACCAGCTAGGAGTTTATTGGAATAGTCAGGTCTGGGAGTAACAAAGGCATGAATAAGGTTTTCTGCAACAATTAATACAGAGTCATCAAGTGATGTTACAAGCTGAAAATTGGCAGCCTTAGTAATGGCATCAATATGAACTTGGAAGCTCATCTTAGGATCAAATGTGACACCAAAGTTCCATTTTTAAAGATGTTTAAAACTTTCACCATCATGGATTACTTCTAGGTAATCCAGTCCTAAGATAAATCAAATAACTTGATAGATTTCAATGAACATGAATGTCTTGGATTTTCTTTACACTGATGCTCAAAAACAACGGAGTGAAAACTATACACAAGAGAGCCTTTCAGATCATTGTAAAAATATCCATGTCAAAAAAATTTAAATAAATGAAGAGTGAACTACCATTGGGATTTTCCACAGTATGGCTGAACATCTACAGAAATCCGAAGGGAAAAAAAAGCTTTGTTGCTATCTGTGATTCTTTTTAGCCTTGGTTTCCATTAATCTTTCACTAAAGTTACAGCAGACAACTAACAGAATGCTCATGGAAATTCACCCTCATATATCCAGAAGATTAATAATGGATCCACATTAATATAAGGGCGCCAATAAAGTTCAATTGTAAATGATGTTTAGTTATAAGTCGTTTGATCTTTCATAGTTTTATGGCAAGATTTTATGATAAACATAAACCATCTGGACATAGGAAGGAGGAAATAAATCAACAGCATTAATTTTTCTAAATGGTACGGAGTGAGTCCCTGCCCAAAATGTGCTTTAGTGGATTTTAGGCAAGAACTGGACTAGGCTCTGATCCTCCATGATAGACCAGCCTGCCAACATTTATTCAACACACAGGAAGAACCACCAAGGACAAGGTACTGGATGGTTGCCAGTGCATGTGAAACAATCTTTCAGCAACATAAATTGGTTAGACTACAAGATCACTTTGGATTGTTGATAATTCTTTTTCTATACCAGAAGACACTTCTGATTTTTCTATACCAGAAGACACTTTTGATTGAAAAAAAAAGTTATTCATTGGAAACTGTCCTTAGTATTCAGACACACAGCACCTAAATGCAGAATGCTATTCTAATTTTACTGTTCCCAATTCCACAAAATAATCTCAGCTACCACCATGTGAGTATGTTTTTGTATTCCATTTGGAAATAGAGAATGAAACATTCTTATTAATATTTGAAACATCTGTTGTTATTAACTGCTTGGTAGTTTCAGGAAGAGATAGAACAAAGGGAATAAAGGCGCTGAGACAGTAACAACTATTCTCTAAAACTGATTTTGAAACCAAAATTAAAAGCAGAAATCTGCAAATATTAAGATTAATTATTTACTCTTTTTCATAACAGGCAAGGTATAAAACGGTCTAAAAATGTTATTAAGTGCATTAATATCCTTAGAGATTCCGATGTTGACTATCACATGCCTGTTCAGACAATGCAAGAAATATTTAAACTTTGCGTTGCATGTTTATTCCAGACTGCTGGATGGGGAACCACGCCCAGTAGGATCATCACCTTCATGATTAAAGAAAGAAAACTTTAATACTTGCAATTTGGAATGCTGGAGCACTCATGGATAATCTTAAGAGTGACAACATGGAAAGAAGAACTGCAATCATATCATATGAGGTATCAAGACTTCAAATTGACCATCCTCAGCGAAACAGGCCTTTATAGTGAGAGGTAGCTATATGACCAAATGGGGGATACACTTTCGACTCGAAGAGAAAGTTTGACGGTGATCCTTGCGTCCAAGGAATTGACTCTGACAGGTGGAATGGGATATTGGATGCACTGTCATAACTTCCCAGTTGTATAAATGAAAGACTAATGATACTTCATCTACCAGTCAGTCATAAACAAGTTGCCAGTCTCACTAGTCCTTATGCTCTGGTCCTTTACTCTGATGAAAATGTTACAGAAAAGTTCTATTCAGACCTTGATTTAAGTCTTCACTACTAATATGAAAGAAAATAATGATCCTACTGGGTGACTTTAATGCCTGGATTAACTATGTCTCCAATGTCTGAAATGGTTTCATTGGGAAAAATGGGATGAGATGAGCCAATAAAAATGACATCTTTCTTCTGACCAAGCGTGCTTTGTATGGACTCATTACAACAAATACCTTTTTCTACCAGAATCACAAAAACAAAACAACATGAAAGTACATGATCGACAATTTGGTATCTCCTGTATGTTGCTGTTGTTTGGGTTAAAATTCTGAATAATTTTAACCCAATTGGTGAGTGGAGGGAATTAATCCCTGCTAGATAGATCATTGACCCATTCAGTCAGTGAGGTGGACCCACCAGCATTTTAAGGCCAAATTCCAAGTTAGAAAGATCAATGTCTCAGCCCTCAGACTACATGATCACAGAGGAATTCTACAATTAGCTCACAACAAATTCTAAGATTACCTCACAACCATTCTTGGAAATCATCACACATTAAACTCAATTTTCAATCAGCAGGATCAAATAAGCCAAAACAGAAATTACTGGAGAAATTTGCAGGTCTGCGTTCAGTCTATTGAGTTTGAGGTGCATTAGTACCAGGAATGGTTGACAAAAATGGTGCTCAAGTATCTGACCTCCTAGAACAAAAATACAGAATCTTCATTACCTGACATAACAATTCAAAGGTCTCATCTTAAGAAGGGGATATTCCATTAACTTAACCTTGATACCCAAAAACAAATCCAAAAGATAAAAGGACATGAGGAAGAAAGGAAAGCCAATGAGATTTAACAATTTGCTGATCATCATGACACATCTCAAGCATTTTTTGAAACCATTAGGACATTCTATAGGCCATGGTCAAATGAACAAAATCTGATTTTTGCTCTGGATGGTGTATATTTTATTTAATTTTTTTCATACAACGTGGACATCACTCGCTGGATCAGCATTTATTGTTCATCCCTAATTGTTCTTTGAGCAGAGTGAAATGTCAGGCCTATTTTAGAAGGTAGATAAGAGTCAACCTTATTGCCGGAACCACATGTAAGCTAGACCAGCTAAGGATGACAGATTTCCTTCTTATAGGAGCATTAGTGAACCAGAGCTTTTTTTGAAACAATTCACACTGGTTACATAGTTGCCATTAGGTTACTTTCAATTACAGATTTTGAGTGAATTCAAGTTTCACCATCTGCCATAGTGGGCTTGAAACCCATGTCCCAGAACATTAGTCTGAATTTCTAGCCCTGTGACATTATAATCATGCTACTGCCTCCTCTTACAGATGACAATGCCATTTGATAATGCAGGAAAAAAGCATTTTGAATCAAACTACTCAACTGTGAATCCATAGTGGCAGCTGATGCTCTCCAGGCTAGTCTTAATATGCAGTGGTGGAATCTATTGGGGAACTACTATCAATCCAACAGCTTCAACAAGTAACAAAACAGATTTTTAAAAAACACATCAAAACCTATGTCTGTAATGGTTTTCCAGTTGAAGTCCTCAAAGATTGCAAACTTGTGCTGACATCAAAACTCCATGCAATAATCTCCAGACTTGGTAGTTTAAGGAATTCCTGATGTCTGGAATGTGGCAATTGCAACTATTTTAAAGAAGGGAGATAAATTGTCCTGTGAAAACTATTGAATTACTTCCCTCTTTGCCATAGCAGGCAAATACTTGACACGCATTCTCCGGAATCACCTACTTCCTATAATTGAAGAGATTGTCCCAGTAATACTGTGGCTTTAGATCCTAACAAAAGAACCTTCAACAAAGACCTTTGTTGTAAGCCAAATCCATGAAAAATAATCCAATGAAACACCAGGGACTTTTCATTGTACTCACTGACCTGGACAGAAGATTTGGCTCTCGGAATCATGAAGGCTCCATGGAGCGTTTTCCAGAAATCTGGATGCATAAGAAACATCATTATAATCCTCCTATTGTTTCATGATGGGAAGGCTGAAACTGTCTTCAGTGGGAGATGTGAAACAGATGCTTACAATATGTGGATTGGAGCCAAACAAGGCTGTATGATGGCCCTATTCTACCTACAATCTGCCTGATGTTGGGTATTTTATCAAAGTTTAACTATTTCCCTGATGTAAATAATAAATACCATTCAGATTCAAAAATCTTTATCATCTCTGCCAAATCTAACTTGACCATTGTAGATATACAGAAAGAGTGGAGTTTTCATATTACCACAGTACTATTTTCAATTTTGCATCAGATTTGCAAGCTAGTCTTGATCTCTTCAAATTTACACTAAATAAACTCTGCCTATCCTTGAATATCCTTGTGAAAGGAATACCCACACCAACCCACATTTGATCAGCCAAACATTTTGTCCCCCATATATTTAAGGAGACAGACTGAAATGTGTTGCATGCCTATCTTAGCTGCACAGCCACCTTTCTAAAAACAGTATCATTGATGAGTAGATCCAAAACCAGATCAATTGTGCCAATTCAGCCTTTTACAAATTATGGCAGCAAATGTTTTACAACAGAAACCTCAACAAATGACCTGAAGTCCTAATGTACAGAGCAGTTGCTGTCACAACACACCTGCTCTTCAGTGAGACCTCCACTGTGTATCAGTGATCCCTAATTGTGCAAGGGAAATTCCATGAGCAGTAATTCTGCCACATGTTCTGGATTCGATGGGAAGACTGTTGAACAAATGCTAATATCCTGCTTGAAGCCAGCTCCAAAAGCATTCATACAAAACGTCTACAAAATCAATATCCATGATTGGACACTGGTATAAACAAAACCCACTTTACCCACTCCTGGCAACCTAAGGATTGGGAGAACAATGTTTGAGGAAAGGAAGAAGTGCTTCAAAAACACTCTGAATCTCTCCTTGAAGCACAACATTGGCTTTAAGGACTGGGAGGAATTTGTTACCATTCATGGTGCTGACTGTCTGCTGGTTCAGCACAAGCTCCTGCATGGTGAATATAACTCACAGGTAGAATGCATTTCAAAGTAACCACCACACTTATTACAGGGAGATACATTCAGGCTAGAGCAGCTGGTGGAATGATCTGAACATATTTTTACAGAAGTAAGAGGACTACCAACAGAATAGCAGGCTAAACATGGGGATGTCAGGTTCTTAGATGTGTGTTTTAGTCCAGTCTTGAAAGTAGGGAGAGATGCTATGTTTCTAGAGGGGTCGTGATAATTCTGAAGAAAAATTTTGCAAAGAGAACAAGAGAGGATGGCCACCCAGATCAGTGAAGCAGTCTGGTCTCAAGAAGTTGGCCTGCTGCAATGCTTGAAACAATTTCAATGACCTTACCCTGGTGATCAAGATCAGTGAATGCATCTTCAAATACTATCTCCTTCTTAATGATCTCCAACATCATGCACCACATAATACATCCCATTCATTGGACTCACCAATCAACTATGAGGATTCATACCTGTCATTATGATGTTTTACCACATGCACACACACTTACCAATGATGCAAGCCTCACACACATTTCACGACTTCCAAGTACTTCAATTAATCAGCTAGAACAAACACATTTATTCATTCATGGGATCTGGGTGTCACTGGGCAGGCCAGGATTTACTATCCATCCCTAATTGCCCAGAGGGCAATTAAGTGTCAACCACATTGATGTCAGTTTGGAATCACATGGAGGCGAGACCAAGTAAGGACATCAGTTTCCTTCCCTAAAAGGACATTAGTGAAACAGATTGGTTTTTCTGACTAAAAACTGAAAGAACTGCGGATGCTGTAAATCAGGAGCAAAAACAAAGTTGCTGGAAAAGCTCAGCAGGTCTGGCAGCATCTGTGAAGGAAAAAACAGAGTTAACATTTCGGGTCCGGTGACCCTTCCTCTGAACCCTTCCTCACCGGACCCAAAATGTTAACTCCTTTTTTCTTCACAGATTTTGTTTTTGTTCTAGGTTTTTCTGACTATCAGCGATGGTTTCACAGACATCATTATATTCTTAATTTCCAGATATTTGTTGAATTTAAATTCCACATTCTGCCATGGCAGGATTCAAACCCAGGTCTCTAGACATTACAGATCTTGAGATTACCTCTGGGTCTGGAATGATGTACAAGCTGCAAATGTTATGACTACAGATTTCTTGCGTTCTAATCTATCTTCCCTGACTCCAAGCCTTCCTTTATACAGCTTCCAAAAGCCCAAGATTTACTTTCCCAGTTCTGAGAAAGAGTCACTGGACCTGAAACATTAACTCTGAGTTTTTCTTCACAGTTTGGAAGTCGTGAGATGCGTGTGAGGCTTGCATCATTGGTAAGTGTGTGTGCGTGTGGTAAAACATCATAAAGACAGATATGAATCCTCATAGTTGATTGGTGAGTCCAAAGAATGGGATGTATTATGTGGTGCATGATGTTGGAGGTCATTAGGAAGGAGATAGTATTTGAGCTCTGCCAGACCTGCTGAGATTTTCCAGCAACTTCTGTTTTTGTCCCCAAGATTTACTTTCTATTTGACAACAATGAAGTGTCCAAGCAAGATTGCACAAATGATGAAGAAGTACTGTCACCTGATCTGATTCTTGCAGCTACCAGCTTAGATGTTGGCAGTGCACATTCTTTAAAGGGTTTGATGAAGCATTGTGCTTGGATCGTGTCCTAAATGAGATGAGGTTGTTTTATGTTTCTTGTTCTGATACATTCCTGATTTGACAATAGTTTCTTCACAAGCTCTCTTTTGTTGGGTATCTTTGATTTGATTCAGTCATGGTCTGAATAAATACTAATGATTTCTTCTGGATTTCATGTTCCATCAGTGGTGTGTTCTAATTGTACATTTTGTTCAGTGTTTACTTAGGTAACTCTTAACATTATCTGATATTCCGCCTTGGAAGCTTACAGCTCGATGGCCTTAACATTGACTTCACCAGCTTCAAACTCCCTCCATCCCCAGCCTTATCCCATGTCTAGCCCTCCCCTTCCTGACCTGACCTAACCTTCCATTTTCCTACTCACCTATCTGCTCCACTCTTACCACAAACAAATTGCAGTAACCCCCTACCTGCATCCACCTATCACCACCTCTCCTATCCTTCCCCCAGCTCCACCTCCTCCCTCTACTTAATTCTGCGCTCCCCTTCCCCTCCCGAGTCCTGATGAAGGGTTTTGGCCCGAAATAGTGATTTACCTGCTCCTTGGATGCTGTCCGACCTGCTGTGCTTTACCAGCCTGACGCCTATAGACACTAGAGACTGCTACTCATACGAAACTTTCAATTTCCACATTTTTCGTACTCCCGAAAGCATCAATGAATGATGACTGGGAAGATTTGTTCACACTTGTCTTCTGAATAACAATTCTATTGGTGAAGGAATGGTTGCACTGAATCATGTTCAATACTTTGATGTCCATTGTCTGAAAGTAATTCTTGCGGTGCCTCGAATAGGTTAGAGATTGAACTCAATGTATCTGCAATGGTGCATTGGATTGATTTAAATACCAAAACTTCACTAGGAAATTTTGATAAATAATCAATCAATCACAATCAAGAAATTACCTCTACAAATGCTGAGCAAGTCAACAAGTCTAGTCTATGAAGTGTGAGGACTCCATAATTGCTGTAAAACCTTGACAGGCTTGTAGTGAATTTCTATGATTAATATTTTTGTAAAAATTTATATGTGGATTTTGGATTCCAAAACTCAAAGCTGATGTTTTCATTTGACATTAAAAAAGTTGGTTTGAGCTGCTGATAGTCTCCTGGAAGCAAAAGTGATAAGCTTCCTCTTTTTGTTGTTTGCACACTCCAAGGATTATTTTAATGACGAGTCAACCTTTGGTGTGGCTTCAGTACTAGGTTGCACTATCAGCAGGAGGCTGGATTTTAGGGAGAATTTTTCTTAACTCAACCTAAGCTGAAATCAATGGGTGTGACATTCCCATCTCACTAAATGGGTGCACGTTTAAACCTGCCACATCTTGCAAGCAGACCTGCAACCTCAGTGCAAGGCAAGGATGGCAGTGACTGTGGCTGTAAAGTTAATCATTACCATGAACTTCTTCATTTCAGGCTCCTTCTAACCGGAGCAAGAAATACTTTCAACATTTTGCAGTAAAGCATCCCTTGTATATGGGATGTGGCTGATGTTCTGTATATGAAGACAGGGGGAAAACATTGTCTCCTCTCTTTCATGAGAGAATCAGGTGGAGTTTGCATGTGGCTTCACAATGATGGCAGGTTTTGTTATGATTGAGAGTACCATTTACTTGATAGACATTACATTGTAGAAGCCACATCTAAATTTAAAAATGTACTTGAACCACAAAAGTTTCCATTCCTTAAATGTGTAGTTTGTGTATGATCATGCTCAGCATATCATTTTTGTCAATGTTTGGTATCCAGGCAGTTGTCGTATGCCTTTAGTTTGCAACACTCTACTGTTTGATCAGCATTTGAGCAATGTTGAGATGATTACTGAGCTAAAAGGGGTAGTCATTAGTTAATGACTACAGTGTTCACCCATCCAGATATGGACAGTACATAGTTAAAAGAGCCATGCTGCCATACAAAATGACATAGGACTATGACTAAGCTGCTTACACCTACACTGCATGCTCTGCCCTGGAAGAGCCCTGTAATAATCTCCAGATACAGGGCAAGAATTTCAGGAAGCAGAAGTTGAGCAGGAGGAGGGGAGGAGGGAACTAATATATCCCCCTCATCAATGGGCTGTCCATAAATCATTCATCTGATTGCAGTACCATAAACTCAACTTCAACGTCGCATTCAACAGTGGTCGCTCCCTTGCCTTCTCTCAGTTGTATAGAATCCTCATGACCACAATGTTGAAATATTTGGCCACAAGATAAATAGTCCAAAGCAACGTTATCAAACAAGCCATGAAATATTTCATGCAAAATGTTTTAACTGCCCTACACAGTCATAACCACTTTATACTCCACTCAGCATTGACTAATTTACAAAGGAGGGCTTGTGATGCAGTGGTAGTTGTCTATGTCTGAGCCAGAAGGCCCGGGCTCAACTCCAAAAATGCTCCGGTAATGTGTCAGAACACACTTCAACAGGTTGATTTAAAATATCTACGCAGGATTCCGCAAACAAATAATAGTAGGCTACTCATTTTTAAAAAATGAATATGTAGCATCTGGTTATCGCTGAAAGTAACCAAATGTTGCCCACAGGTTCTAAGTAATTACCTTATAAATTCATCCTACTGAGCTCCTTGGTCTTTACACTTGCTGGACTTGTTGGGGTTATTTTCTCCTTTTTCTTCTGTATTTAGTTATTTGTTAAGTCACTGAAGGATCCTTTTGTTCACTCTTAATTTGCTGATCTGAGATATGACCAGCAGTATTCTTTAAAGGTGTTCCATTCAATGAATTCAATATATTTTCCTGCCATTTTGTAGCTGAAGGTGCATTAACAATTAACATGTCTTTCTAATCTCTAAAACAAAACCTGAACTATTTAACCACAGCAGCTTCAGTCTGTTTTACAGAAACATGAAGCTTTAAAAATTATAATGGAATGTGAACCATCCTAACTGTGGTGTAATTCTAGAAGATCAACAAGTTACTTGTTTATTGGAGCATTAAACCTGATAATCTAAATGCTCACTGCACCTTTATAAAGCCAAGTCTTAGTAACTGATTAACTGGTTCGCTACAAAAAAACATTATGAAGAATTCACAAAGCACTTTTTCTTACCTACTTGCATTACATTATTTACATCTGCATTACTTAAACCAAAATGATTCAAGGAATGTTTCATACTTTGGTTAACAAAATCGCTTCTCCAGAACCTGATGGGACAACTTTGTAGTCAGTGAGAATGAAACTGTTTGAATTGGCTGTACATGATGTGTATGCGATTCAGCATTTTGATCATTAATCGCAAAAATAACATGACTGTTGCCACATCCAACAGTTATAAAATTGCCGTCAGAAATGTCGAAGAATACCATCAGTTTTTCTGTTGTAGATCACCTCCAGCAGGATATGTTTTTCTGTACATGCATATCTTTGGAGCTGCCCTTGACAGTAGAGTTTTTTGTTACATCTGTATTTGTGGCTCGATATATTTCAGTACATTGAAAAGAACAACATGTGACTTGATTCATTTCATACTCAAGACAAGTTGCATAAATTAAGTTACAAATAAAAATAATCTCATTTGGTGAACTAACCATTAATATTCAATTAAAGTGGTGTGAATAGTTTAGTTGCAATTAATACAAACATTCGCTGTGTGCTCTGTCTTTGTTATTTGGCGCAAGCTCAAGTTGAACAATACTACTGAAGAATGTAACTATTCATTTTGATTTTTTTTTATTGTTGATTAATGACATTAAGGCAGAGATCCCATGACAAAGAACAGCAAACTTAGACATTGAAGAAGGTTTTCCTGACCATGGAATAGTGAGTTGGAAAATGGGATTCTGAAAAATTGCAGGGAGCCAAGCCCAAATATTTCCAAATGGTGGCCTTCTAATTTAAGACAATAAAGACACCAATAAGATTATTTTCCCCCTGACACCCAATATGAGGAGGCAACCAGCAGCATTAAGGCTGCCTCCCTGCGGTTTCTGGAACTGGGGGTTCCATTCCACAAAGGGGCAATGGGCAGGGAAGGCCACTCCTACAGCTCCAATGGGCCATCAGGAAGGGAGAAGCCTGGCTTGTCCCTTTGATTTTCAATTCTTTATGTACTTTACTGAGGATGCCTCCGTGTTGAGTCAATCTCAAAGCCCGACTTGCCTCAGCAAATCCCACCTCTCCCGGTCAGGCTGCCAAAACCTCCAAGTTTATTCCTAACCTCTGACTGGCCTCACAGCATCTATGTTTCACTTGCTGACCTTAACTGGATTATGTGGTTGGAAGTGGCCAATTAGAAGGCCAATACTTCTAAGATTACAAATTCAGTTTCAAGTCTACAATTTTGTCCTGACATGAGAATTCTGAAGCCCATGGTTAAATCCATCTCATGAGGTCTAGTTTTGTAATAAAATGTATACATGTATACAAAAGCTAAAAGAGGCCAGTGAATACTTGCTAACAGTGCAAGCTGAAAGTTATTAAAACAACATTTCCAAAAATTTACACAGTATCACTTTTAATGTCTTACCAAAATAGTTTACAATATTTTTAAACTAATAAAATAAACTAAGCCCAATTTTACAGGTTAAGCCACGCAAGTTGTAAATTTAAAGCAATTATACTCACATAACTTTCAATTATTAATGGCACCAGAGTCTAAATACCAAGGTGCCTACGAGTCAATTAAGTAAGTGGAACATTAAAATATCTGTACATTGTACAAACAATTGCAGAGCATTGTAAAAAATTCCATTTGAGCAAGTTTTTAAGTATGAAAAGCAGCCAAGACAGATTTAGAAAAATAATGCATTCACCATGCATCAATCTGCTTAGAGCTTAGCATTGTTCGAACTTGTCTGACTTCCTTGTCAGATCAGATAGATTTTTTGCCTTAACTTTTTCTCTAAACTAAACTGTGGTTTCAATTTTACAAGTTGCAAAGAGCCATTATTGGAAAGAAAGGAACAATGAAGTAAAGGCAACTAAAAAAAAACTAATCAGTGAGTTAGAGCAAGGGTAAAAGTTCAGGAATCCAAAGTATTACTAAATACAGTCAAAAAGATGAAGGTACCCAAGTACAGACATCCAAAATGATGACCTGAAAACCTTGTTCTGGCAACAAGAGAAGGGGAACTTAAAGATAAAAACAGAAGAAGAAAAATCAGATAGGTGGACAACATTGAGATTTTCACTAATGAAGGGTTGAAGAAAGCCAGGGAAAAAGCATTGTCCCCAGTTAAATGATGGTAACAACAATTGAATGAGGGAACAAAATAAATAACCACGGTAATCATTTCTGTGGATTGACGTTTCTTGGCGATAGGGTTAGCTTTATCTTTTTGCAGATACCTAAAGGATAGATATTGAAGCCTCAGCCCAGAGGGCCTATACGTTTACAGTAAAGATTAATAATCACCAATTAAATATAATGACAATAGTGTTTCAATTCTTTATTATATTGAAATTGATAAGCAATCCTAGATTTTAGGTCAGAATCATACACTTATTCTTGACTTTTGTTTTCCTTTATTATTTAATTGTTTTAGACTGCATAATTGTATAACTTATATGATGGCATCAAAATGCTTTGATCAAACAATTGCTTCAGAGCATGTGACAGTAATTGGGATAACCAACTTACTTAAATATTGAATCTGCCCATTTAATTCTATGAATACAAAATGTGTTCAAGTGTTAATATAATGGTGTGATTGGTGATATCCCTTAAAAGGGCTGTAGTTTACCATTAACAGAAAAGAGAGTATTTGTAATGTTTATTCTTTTTGTCAAAAAAAAGTCCTTTCCATCCACTCAGATGTTTAGGTACAGGAAAAACAACAGAAGAATTTGGTTCTATTGAAAAGAAAAGGCCATTACTAGCAGAGGTCATCCTGTTGGGATCTTTAAAGTGGAATAAATGAATGCAATCCTCCAGTCTACAGAATACAGGAACAGATGTGGAAGAAGCTTTGTTGTATCAGAAGAAGCACTTTGCACAAATGCTGTTTTACGACTGAGACATATCACTGTGAAGGCCACGTTGAAATTATACCAATGCAGAGGAGCACTCAACATGAAAGAGCTGTCCATATTTGAAGAGATAACCTTTGGTATCTGAGATAAAATGCACACATGGTGGAAGAGTTTAAAGCATGTTGGAGATAATTCTAAAGTCCAAAACTTTGAAAAGCTCTGATGGCCAGCCATGGGATTATAATCCATGATTAACTCCATGCTCACTATAAGAAATGGGGGAAAAATGAAAACTTCACTCTACCTGCTAATTTCAATGATACTGACATGCAAACCAATGTAATTTGCCTTCCTGAGCTGTTGCACACTGAGTCGAGGTCATGAGTGTCATGTCAGCCTTGCCATTCAACTATGCTGCAGGAACTGCTGCTTCTGATAAAGATTGCTGCCACCATCAACTTTAAGGGAAGGAAACTATAGCCTCTGCTTGCTCAATTGAGGTGGAGGAAAATCACTTCTTGGTCTAATCAGAATTTTTTTTTTTACAATTGAAAAGATGTTGTTTATGACATATTAGTAACTAGTTACAGGTTACATTGAGATAGAGACTTTGAGGAATATCAAGTCTTAGGTCTCACTCCTTCAAGATCCTAAGCTGTTCTCTCCACAAGTCTATATGACATCATCATAGTAAAAAGTGCTTATCAAAATCTTCAGTATTAACCCATTCACACCTGTCTACAACACAAATTCGGAAGCTAATTTTTCACATTATTAAGTTTTGCATTAGTATATGTATTACATTTATTTTCACTCTAATGTTCTCCAAGGCTTTGACCATATAAATTCAACTGATCTCGAAGTTTCATTGTTCTCATGGAATGCATTCGCTCTGGAATTGCAAGACAGGTGGATGACCATTGTCTGTAATTCTCTTCTTGACAGTCTGACACCATTTTTTAAAGATTCATTCATGAGATGAGTTTCACTGTCTAGGCCAGAATTCATTGCCCATCCCTGGTTGACCTTGAGAAGGTAGCAGTGAGCTTGAAGTGAGTCTTCTTGAACTGTTGCAGTACATTTGCTATATGTAGATGCACAATGTGATAAGGAAGGGAGTTCCAGGATTTTTACTCAGTGACACTGAAGGAATGGCAATTTATTTCCAAGACAGGATGGTGAATGGCTTGGAGGGGAACTTGCAGATGGTGGTATTATCATGCATCTGCTGTCTTTGTCCTTCTAGATGGTAGTAGTCATAGATTCAGAATGTGCTGTCTGTGCAGCTTTGGTGAATTTCTACAGGGCATCACATATATGGTATACAATGGAAATAGCTTTAGTGGATGTGATACCTATGAAGTGGTTTGCGCTGTCCTGGATTTTTTTTTTTGTGTTATGTGTCTAGAAGATTCCTCCATCCCACAGTAGAGTGAAGGATTTTCAATTGGTGCAAAATCTACACTTTACTGGCTCGTATTACTGCATATTTTAAAAGTATCCTCTGATCCACCATGGAATTCAAGATTTACTCATTGAGCCTCCAAGATCTGTTCACTCTTTGCTGAACTCAGATTGGGTGTGCTCCCACAGACTACCACCTAATTATCCTCCTTTAGGGAGTTGATAATTCCCCTGTGGGAACACATCTAGTTCAAAAACACTTTTATCATTTACTGAAATATTCTTCTTTGATGAAGGCCCACAATGTTTTCCTCTGTAGGGTTCCTAAGCCTTCAGCTCTTCCCTGCAGCTGATTGCTACATAAGCAGGCGACCTAAAATTGAGTCTACAGCTCAACATGAACTGCATGAACAATCACATTAAATCTGCACATCTACCTACCATGGTAGCATAGTATGTTGTGTGAAATGCTGCTCATGATGAAGGTCACTCTCACCATCCTCTAAGTATAAGAAATGGCATGGCCTTTTTGGTCTAATGCAGTAAAGGAAAACGACTTGTTAGTCTAATTCAAACGTTCTTTTGCAATTAACAAGATACAGGTCTTACATATGAATTAGGGTAATTATGAAGGCATGAGGCACAAATTAGCTCAGATGGACTGGGAAAATACATTAAAAGGCATGACTGGTCAAGACATGGGATTCTGTCTTCACATGCCACATCCTACATGTAGACCATCAACATCATCAATTGCTCAAAACATCCCTTTCAGTCACCAATCTGATCAGTCATAAATCAGGCCTAGGATTAATATGCTATGACTCACTCAAACAAATTTACCAAAGCTGCAAATCTCACACCCACAACTGGCAGCTTCCACAAAACTCCAGCTAGTAAGCTGTGATATTTATATCACTCAAACACTTTCAACACTCCTCAACTTACTTTCCTCCCTTTTGCAGGACAAGGTACCTCATAGTAGGCAACAGCAGCAGAAAAGCACAATAGGAAGGGATGGTCTTATGCATGGACTCCAATGGAGAAGACAGTGTCAGTGATATTTTATGCTGCTGACAAAAAGGTCATAGTAACATAGTATCTGGAAGTATCCAAGATGACAGAACATTTTTGCTTTGTGCACATTCTCAAATTTCACTATCTGGAATGATAAACAAACTGCAGATGTTGTGAACATGCATGAATGGGATTCTTCCATCTTTCCTCCCCTCACTCGAACAAACTGCTGTTTTATTTACGCTATTAGAGATCCATGGCGTGTGCCATTGGCTAGTCGGGTGACATCAGAATAAAACCAAGAGAAAGAAACTTCACTTGGCCTGTCACTCATTCACCAGCTTACACACTGGCAATGGGATAACTCACTTTTTTTTGCCTAAGCTCTTCCTCATGATAGCCAGGAAGTGGAAAATGTAGCAGACTACCATGAGTACAGAACAACATTACAGCTGGGACAAAAAGATTCATCCTGAAGAGTTCAGGCCATAGAACCATTGCCAAAGGTCTGCTGATTAAAATTCCTCAGGCCAATATGACTAATTATTTGAACACTGGCCACTGCAGTGGGTTGTGAAGCTCATTCATTGGTGAGTGGGAGAGTACATAGGCCTTGTTATCAAGTAATCAACCTCTGGTTGGGTATGGTAGTTGACAGAACTGTAAACTGGCACATGCTGCCAAGACAGCAATCATTCAGCAACTTAAAATTTTGAACATGATCACATAACAACTGTATGTTGAGTCAGTGGAATGGTTAGGAGTTTCAGTACTTCTTGCAGTCAATGGGTCTTAGCACCATGAGGAAGCCCACTACCCTGACAAAGCCAGAGACAGCAGGAACTGCAGGTGCTGGAGAATCTGAGATAACAAGTTGTAGAGCTGGATGAACGTAGCAGGCCAAGCAGCATCAGAGGAGCAGGAAGGCTGACATTTCAGGCCTAGACCCTTCTTCAGAAATTCTTCATTTCTGATGAAGGGTCTAGACCCAAAACGTCAGCCTTCCTGCTCCTCTGATGCTGCTTGGCCTGCTGTGTTCATCCAGCTCTACACCTTGTTACCCTGACAAAGCCAATTGTGTGCTGTTCCTCCTTCTGTTTGGCAAAGAGACAGTGAGGTCCTTTACTGGCTTAAAGAATCTCTGTGACATCCTAGGAATAAAATTGCATGTTAGAGACAATGTCGCCAGTAAAATCCACTTTCAGGCCATACTTACCATGACATCCATTGGCAGTGTCATCCTCTCCTCTGATGTTGCAAGTCTAATTCCTGAAAGTGGTACAGTTCAATGACCACCTGTTATGAACACTGGACTTTACTGGATGGTTAAGGCCTAAAACATCCCCTTCAACTTAAAGGGAAACAAAATTTTCTGCAAAGGGTCAATTATGAATGGCAGACAACCAACACTGCTCATAGATTGGCTCATGTGATCTGGTTGCCATGGGGAGAAACTTTAACTGGAATTATTGAAATACTAAATGACTTTCCTTACACAGTGTTTTACAGTAAAAGACAGCTACATTTTGAGAAGCAGAGAGGCAAGAACATATTGCTGTGAAGACACAGAGAAGTACTGTTTTGTGTGAACGACCAAGCGGGAAATTTTTTGACAGTTAATTTTCTGTTTGAAATGAAGAGAACAGAACTGACAAGGCTATTTGAAATCTAAGGAACAGAAACTTGCCAAAGTGGGCCATGCTAGTGAAAATTGGATTCAGAAATCTTGGGCTGAGTGCCAGGATTTTTGAAGGACAATGGTGCTTTTAACCTAATGTAACATGAAGAAATGGAGAATCTGAGATATCCTGTAGACACTATTCCAATAATACAACATATCTGCCAGAAGTGTGGTGCGTAGCAAGAAGGGATGTTGTTTCAGATCTCAAGTGCAATAGTTAGTCACAATAAAAGCGCCTTTTCTACATCTCAATGTAATTGTTACATGTTATGTATGTTTGATTCAAAATGATTCAAGTTTGTTTTAAGTCTTAAAAGATGAAATCTTGTCATTTGGTTATATTTATCAGTCATTGGAAAATTTATTTTAAAAATAATTGTCTCTGGGGTTTTGTAATAAATCTGTTTGATGATGCATGGACATTCAATCTCGTGCTCCTTGCTTGGTTCGAGTTGAGTAAGTGTGTGTAGAAGATCCTAAGTAGATAAGGCTCCTTCTGCTGTTTTTGGCTTTAAAATCAGAGGGTGTCTGAACAAAAGAGAAATACAACTTTCGTACCAAGGACAAGAAGCAAGTGGTGTATCCAGAGTTTGATCCAAAGCACACAATCTCATCCAAACATCCTTTCTGATTTTAACAGCTTCTCACAGCTCCTTCCATAACAGTACTTCTACAAATTTCACACCAGCAATTAGATGGACAAAAGCACCAGACTTGCAAGTTAAAAGGTAATGCCTTTAAATAGTTGTGTGTTTAAGAGATGGCATTAGCAGGTGTTGTGAAATCACAAATGGCAGATTGACACTAAGTCAGAGTTAGACACTGACATACATTACAAACCACCCATTCTGTTTAAATTAGGTGCAAGCACAGAATGCCTGCTCTATTACCTTCCATGATTTAGTGTTTGGCACAGGCCATCTCTGACGTGGTCAAAATGGGGCTACACCATTTTTTGCCTTGCCCTGCTTCTGTAACACAAACTTGATTTTTATGTTGAATTTTAACAGCCTTAGAAAAGTTTGTCAAACAGTGTCACTTTCATAGCGGAAACTTTTAATGCTGACTAGTAAAATAAAAGAGTAAATATCAGATCAACTATCTATAATCTAACTTTATTCAATAATCAATTGTAAGTTCATGTTTTTCATAAATCCTAGTTATTGCAAACATATTTTCATACTGTTTGTTGCTGTTTCTCACTCCTAAGCATTTTCTAAATCTCACATCCCTTCTGCAGATACAAGAGCTTAAATTTTATGTAAACCTTGGGCAAAGACTGAAATAAATTGTGAACTTGAGCCCTCATTTGCTGGCACCAGGATCAGTTCAACAATGTCAGTGAACAAGGTCTCCCAGTTGGCTTCCTCCAGGATAGCTGTCCTTAATTGGATGGTTCCTTATGCTCAACTCAGAACTGGCAACTGGAAAAGGCGGAGGAGTGTTTCTATTAGTTAATGATTGTATTAGCACAACAGAGAAGGTTGACCTAAATGCAGGATACCAATATGTGGAAACAGTTTGAGTAGAGATGATAAATGATAAAGGCAAGAAGACACAAACAAAAACAGGAACTGCTGGAGAGACATAACAGGTCTGGCAGCATCTGTGCAGAGCGAGGAGAGTCTATGTTTCGGGTCCAGTGACTCTTCTTCAGAACTGATAGTAATTAGGAAGAACTCGAAACAAAAGTTCTGCTTTCTGTCCATAGCTTCTACCATTATGACTGCGTTTCTCCAGCAATTTTTGTTTTCACTTCAGATCTTCAGCATCCATGGTTATTTACACACCCATCTTCCATCAGGATGGTCTGAGGATTCCCTGCTTCTTACTGGAAAGAAGGCCTAAATCATCTACCATCACACTCCTCCATCTGACTGAGTTCATCCTCACTTCGAACAATTTCTCCATTACATCCTCTCATTTTATTCAGCTAAAAGATTGGATACCCTCCCTCCCTCATTCTAAATTTGAAAGAATTTTCAATTTTACTTCCAGTTTCCACCTTGCTGTCACTTTCATCCGAATGAACAGAATGACATTCCAGCTACAGTTGGGAAGAATGACTGAAGACCAAATCAGGGGACTAAGTTACAATTCAAACCATAAAAGGGGGAAGGATTTGCAGAAACCAAAGGAATTTGATAATTGCTAGCTATATATGGTAAATCTATTTGGGACTGGACAAATTTTAAGAAGTCCTGAATAAGATCAGAATGTCAATTTGGCAGGACCACATTGTATAAAGGCAGCTGGGAAAGCCCTGATTTCAGCAGAAACTTAGAGACTAATAACTGTGAAGAAATACCCTATGGCAGGATGCGTGGTGAGGATACTGAGAAGAGATCCAGCCTGGCCAGCTACCAACTCTCACGTGTGATAAAGTTTGGGGTTATTTATAGAACCCAGGGTAGTAAAGAACGGAGGCTGAGATAACTCTAGTACCTAAAGGCTATCATTCAGTGAAGTATTTAATAAATTATTTGAGTTTTATAGAGCTCTAAGTGTTCTGCTACATTTTTGTCTATGCACATACTGTTGTCTCTCAGAGACAGAACAAATCTTTCGAAAAACTCAACTAATCATTTCCACCCAAAAATAGTTGTTTTTGATGTTAAACATAAGTTTTATAACAATATGTTTCCTCCGACGCAATGCTCAAACCTACTCACAATACTGGAGGCGTGATCAAGCCTGACTCTGTATGGCTGAAGCTTCAATTTTACCCCCTCTGTTCTCCTGAACATTAAAGTGAGAGCTCAATAGCTTTTGTAAAATCATTTTCTTTACAAGAACTTGGTCAGAAAATGTACAATTAAATCTTTTGATTTCTATTGTTTCCAGCATTGCACCATTAAGGAAGTTTTCTATCTTTCCACTTTAGGTCCAAAGGACGTTGGCCATATTAAAACTCATTTGTCAGAGTTTTGTCTATTCAGAATCTATTAATATTGCTTTTTACTGTTATACCTCCATAGAAATAGGTGACTTTGCTGTCCTATCTTTATGACAAACATGATTATGTGGCTTGCCATTCCAGCATCTAAAGCATTAATAAAATCAGTAAATAGCTGAGATCCCAACACAAATCCTTGCAAGAAATCACTAGCCACTTGCTGCCATTGGAGAATCCAACCATTATTATTGCTGTGTTTTTTTTTTTTGGCCAGTTATTTCATATCAACATACATTAAAAACGAAATTCCAGAAGTCCTTTCAACAATATTCATCAACCTTGCCAATTTCACTGCTTTAGTCACCTTTTCAAAACAAAAATCAGGTTTTTCAAGTATGATTCACCCTTTCCAATTGCATGCTGGCTCTCTTGATTCAGTTGAAAATTTTCTAGGTATCCAGAATGATTGACATTCACAATTTCCTGATAGGCATTAAGCAAAAAACCTTACAATTCTCTGTATGCCAATTCACATCTTACTTATAGATAGTCTGTTGGTTAATTGGAGATAATCCAATTTGGGCATATTGGGCATTCCTATTCACTTAATATCGAAATTCTTTGCTTTTAGCATCTCAGAGATGCTTCCTCCATTGTACCTCAAAAACCAACTCTCCACCTATTATCTCTGATATCCCCTGTTAGATAACAGTTCCCATTCCAAGCATGCACTCAGTTTAAAGTACTCATCCCTCCTTTATCAAACGTCAACTTTACTGCACCTACTATTCAGCACTCCTAATGTTCTTTCCAGTGGCATTACAGCTCCATTTCTACCTTATTGTTGCAATGTAATAGATGCCTTGCTCAACACAAGCCAAAGGATCTTGAAGACACTTTGTATGTAATAATTAGGAAGCTGGGAAGCCAAATAGCTGATATTTTCCGAACACATACTACCTAAAAGAATAAAATAGTGATGTCAGTTGTCACTTGTGTTACAGATTTATCCATCTCTAGATCTAGGTGCAGTAATCTCTCAATGCCAAAAGATAATGAAAAGAAGGTCTTCAACAAATGTAAAAAAAAATGTTAAGTTGGTAATATTCATATGAGAGAGGGTGTTCTCATGAAATTATGACCACCATCCTGAGAACTGCCCTGCAGCTTTGTTGTAATCGAGTAATGGTAATTGAAAGGGAGTGTCAGGTATGTTGCTGCTTTTTGTTGGCAGAAATGTGGTTCATGTCATCCAGGTATGTGCAAGAGGGTTTCAGTTTACAAACTATTGCTCTTCGTGCAGGAATATTGCCTATTGGGTGTGTCTTTCACAAGATTTCAAATATCATGAAACCTGAAGTGCCATTTGTAAGAAAATGCTTTAGTTCAGTTTGATCATGGCACATGCTCACATAAAAGTTCTTGGATATCTTTCATGAAGGAAAGAAGTAAATAAATAATAGTGCATGTCGTCTTTGTTTCACTCATGACATGTTCTATTCAGATTCTGGAGCAAAGAACAAATAAGTTGTAATAACACAAAAACATTCTATTTATATTGTTAACACCACCAGGTTGGTCCATATATAAATCTATGCTGCTGGATCTAAAACTTTTCTACACGTTGTGACCACTAACCTTCTCTTATAGAACACATAGTAAATTCTTGAAACCTGATACACGTACATTGAAGATCACTATGAAAAAGGACCACCCAGACATGTCAATTAAAGTTTCTCAAATTAAATCCCAACTAGCTTCAGTTATAAGAAAACAAGTGAAACATGATCACAAACTTCTGTTTTTGAGCTCACCATCCACTTTACTATCTTAAATTAAAAAAACTGTCCACAGATATCACCATAATTAAAGTGATTAACATGAAGTAGTAAACGTCTTCCAACATGGCAACTGTAATATAAATTAATGTTTTACAGTTGTGTAAAAACAGATTTGCCATACTGGACAAAAAGTTATTAAGTTGAGAGAAGACCATGAAGGGAAAGTCAAAAAACAAAAGTGGCTTAATGCGCCATTTTCAAAATTACAATGTAATGGTTGAGATACAAAGATATTTCAGCTGACATTATACTTTATCACAATGTCAAGGAATTATAAATAATGAATAAAGACTTTTTTGACAACTATTGTAGGTAGTCCAATCACAAACATAATTACATTTACAATAAACATTTGTAGACAGCAAATGCCGATATAAATTTATCTGAATTTAAAATTGTGAATTCTTCAGATCTAACAACAATGATCTACACATTATATGATTTCTAAAATAGTCTCAGAATTATCAATGGAGACTATTGCTTCCCGACAAAAATGAAGCTCTGTGTACACGTGATCTCTTGAGTAATTTCATACAATGGCAAGTTTCCAAGATCACAGAATCACAGAATTGTTATGGTGCAGAAGGAGACCACTTGGCACATTCTGTCTCCACTGACTGTCTGAGTACTAACTTAGTGCCAACCTTCAGTCTTTTCCCTGTAACTGCATTATTTAAATAGAAACAATCATCTAATGCCCACTTTTATACCTCAGTTGAAGCTGCCTCCACCAGACTTCTGGGCAGTGCATTCTGTACCGTAATGACTCACTTTGTGAAAAATATTTCTTTCCTTGGTTCACATTTGTTTTACAAAAGAAACAATCTGTGCTCTTTTATTCTTGGCCTATTTATGAGCAGGAACAATATATCCATATCTGCATTTGTTCAGATCGCCCAAGATTTTGAAAACTTCTATCAAATCTCCTCTGACTCTTCTCCTCAGTCCCATTCTCCAATATTTTCTCAGCTCTTAATTTTGTCACTCCAGGAACCATTCTTGTAAACCTCTTCATTACTCTCTCCAATGCATTCACATCCTTTCTATAGAATTCTGCCTAGAACTGTATATAATACACTGGATGATTTCTAATCAGTGTCTTAGGGAAGTTCATCATACCTTCCCCAACTCTTGTACTCTATGCACCGATTTATGAGGCATAGAATATTTTATGCTTGATTAACAGCTCTCTCTGCCTGTCGTACCACCTTAAATACCAAAGTACATATACACCCAGGTCTCTCTGCTCCTGAACACTGTCTCTCCATGTAGCATGACCTTTTATGTCTTGAAGTACAAAAAGAGCTTCGAAGACAACGCGCAATGTCAAATAATTAATTTGCTCAGATCACAGCTCACTTCCCTTTATCATGCAGTTTCTTCTCCAAATGGTATCAGCATGTATCTCTTATCATTCCTTCACTTCTCATCTCTCACCACTTTTGTGTTTTGCCTTTTTCCATTCAAATACCCCAGAACTGACACCTGCTCAGTGGAAAAGTGAACAGGACATTGGTGAAGAAGAAACATCATCACTCAATCTTACACTTGCAGTCAGTAGCTCCAATAGAATAGAATGTGTACTTTGGACGGAAGCACAGAAATGAGATCTGTAGATGGTATGTCACCTCACAAAATTGCGCTGCAGCCAGGGCAGAGGGCAAGAGTAGTACCATTGCCAGCTCACCGGAGTATAAAAGTGTACAGTTTCTGCTGCAAATGAGAAGTTCAATGGAATGGTGTGCAGAAAGGAAAATGGCACATTCAGTATGCACGTTGAAATGTTTGGTGCGTTTGGCAGGCTTTCCAAAAAGTCTGCTGTCAAGAAAGAAGAAATCCAGCTCCAACTTGACTGTGCACAGATCTTGAAGCTCATCCTTCCCAACCTGCAAGTATAACAAATTTCATGACAGCATTTGTTGATCTCACACTGCATTTGATGTCTCAGCTTCCTTTACAAACTAAAGGAAGGTGGCATGGTAGCACAGTGGTTAGCACTGCTGCCTCACGGCACCAGGGACCTGGGTTCGATTCCACCCTCAGGTGACTGCGTGGAGTTTGCACATTCTCCCCGTGTCTGTGTGGGTTTCCTCCGAGTGCTCCGGTTTCCTCCCACAGTCCAAAAATGTGCAGGTTAGGTTGATTGGCCATGCTAAATTGCCCGTAGTGTTCAGGGATGTAGAGATTAGGTGGGTTATAGGGGGATGGGTCTGGGTGGGATACTCTGAGGTTTGGTGTGGACTTGTTTGGCCAAAGGGCCTGCTTCCACACTGTAGGGATTCTGTGATTTAAAGCCACCCAATACTTCATTGGTCCATGTGGAAGCTCTGACTGAAGTTATACAATGATGTTTCTACTCTGCAAGTCCAGGTGATGGTCATGCAATCTCGAACTATCAACATTACTGTTCAAGGAGACTTTGTAGGGGCCTCACGACAGCACAACAATTTAACTTCCAAAAGGTGACTATCGTTGCAGCACTTTGGAAGAGTGGTACTGGCACCCTGAAAAATGAACCTCCTGCCCCTCCTAGGATGGCTGTACTGGTGCTACCAGCATTGCAACTTCCCCATTCATGATACGTTTGTAGTTACTTGTCATTGAGATAGCCTTAGGGTCTAGACCCGAAAAGTTAGCTTTCCGGCTCCTCTGATGCTGCTTGGCCTGCTGTGTTCATCCAGCTCTACACCTTGTTGTCTCATTGAGACAGCCTGGACTGTTTCCACCAATATTGAGAGAAGACATGAGTTTAACAGCTCAAGAGCATTGTCCTGCAATGGTTTTTATTACAGGATTTTAGAGTGCACTGCCACAAAAATTGGTGCTGAGTCCACCTGTTTTTGTCATTTATATAAATGATTTGGATGTGAACATAAGAGGTATGGTCAGTACATTTGCAGATGGCACCAAAATTGATGGTGTAGTAGACAACAAAAAAGGTTACCTTGGAGTTCAACAGGACCTTGATCAGATGTCAGTTGGGCCAAGGAGTGGCAGATGGAGTTTAATTTGTGAGATGCTGCATTTTGGCAGGGCACATCAGGGTTAGATTAACACACTTAATGGTAAGGTCCTGGGGAGTGTTGTCGAGAAAAGAAACCTTGGGGTGCAGGTTCATAGTTCCTTGAAAGCGGAATCACAGATAGACCGAGTGGTGAAGAAGGCATTTGTTACGCTTGCCTTTATTATTCAGTGCATTGAGTACAGAAGTCGAGAGGTCATGTTGCGGATATACAGGACATTGGTTAGACCGATTTTAGAATACTGCATTCAATTCTGGTCTCATTGCTACAGGAAAAATGTGAAACTTGAAAGGGTTGATGTTCTGGGGCGTTTAATAGGCTGAATCGGCTGGGGCTATTTTCCCTGGACCATTGGAGGCTGAGGGGTGATCTTATAGAGGTTTGTAAAATCATGAGAGCCATGGATAGGGTAAATAGTCAAGGTCTTTACCCAAAGTTGGAGGAGTCTAAAACCAGAGAGCATAGGTTTAAGGTGGAAGGGGAAAGACTTTAAAAGGGACCTCAGGGACAACTTTTTCACTCAGAGGGTGGTGTGTATATGGAATAAGATGCCAGAAGAAGTGGTGGAGGCTGGTGCAATTACAACATTTAAAAGGTATTTGGATGGGTATATGAATAGGAAGGGTTTAGAGGGATATGGGTCCAATGCTGGCAAATGGGACTAGATTTATTTAGAACATCCAGTCAGCATGGAAGTGTTGGACCAAAGGTCTGTTTCAGTGCTATACATGTTTATGACTCGATAACAAAGGGGCTCTACAGCAGGGATCTTTGGTATGATGGAAATCTGGGTTGAGTCCATTGAAGCTGGAATCAAAGAAGGTGTTCATGGAAAGGTCCATACAGAATGTGGGTGCATCATCTGCTTCCTCACTTCCTCCTCTACTTCCTCCTAATCAGCATTTTGAATCCTTAATGGCAAGGTCTATGCCATTATGTTGAGCTGATTATGGAGAAAACAAATCACTCCAAACCAGGGTACCCGTTCTGGTGAGAATAACAGAGCTAATCCTGACCGAGTGAGACAGCAGAAACATAGCATCAGCACTCCAATTGTAGGGCTGAGCGGCCACCATTGGTTTGGTGTGATTGCTAAAAGATTGAGTGAACAGCAGAATGGGGCAGATAAAAGCATCGTAATTCTTGCCATAATAGAGGACAACTCAAAAATTAAAAACACAACTTGCACTTTTGTCTTCAATAAATGTGGATTTCAGTGAAAAGCTCTGTCTAATACATATACAAAATGTATTGGCACAAAGGGCACCTACTTAACAGGAATCAACTGCATTTGCAGTAAATAAAAATCGTGACTAAATAGTTACATGTGTCTTGACGCTTTACAAATACTGGTAACAGGAAAGATGTGGAAATAGCAGATGGGACAAAAGATTTGAAATATACTCTTGTAGTTAAAAATATCAGCTGAAATGTTGTTAGCAAACTGTCAGCACTCTGTCAGCACCATGTTTATTCTAGAATGCAGGGTGCATTGTGTAGATGCCCACAACACATTTCCAGCAGTCCCTTTGAGTTGTGGAATTTAAAGCAAGCCTGTTAGTTACAGATTGTAGTTCTGTTTCAAGACAGCTAGTAAGTAATATTCTGTACCCATAACTAGCATGTTATGCTATGCTATGATAGGCTGATGATTTTACATTTTGAATGAAACATTTTCCCTGCAATATAATTCTATCTGGTATTGAAAGCTCAGTCGGTCAAAAGTCAAATTGGTTACTTATTTATGACGCTTAAACTACCTTTCCAACTGGAGTAGAAAAGAACATTGCTCGGGTAATATCTGAATATACTGGATAATCCTGCTAACCATATTCATCAGCTACTTAAATCATTACCTTGGTGGCTTTTTTCTTTGCTTTTACCCTATTTAATGTTTTAGTGGAATCAAGCAGATCACTACTTCTTCCACCTTCCTCCCACTTCCTTGCCCAGTTCAATTCTGCCCTCGTACAGGAGCAATTATCTGATGATAGCATTGGCTGGAAAATCAAGTTCTGCCTGGATTTTCTACACATTTTATTTCAATGATACATTTAAGATGATTCGAAAGTCCTATTGAAACATATATATTATGGACCAACTTCAAAACCTGACCAAACCTTTTTGTGCTCTGCAGTTCAAAAGTCCTGCGAGCCTGTTGATGACATTTGCTCACCTACCTGTCCTGTTCAGCTCCTTCCGCTGTAGTCACTGCTACAAGAAACTGCATGACTCTGGATGAATGCTTGTACTTCCAACAGAGCTAGTGAAAACATCTAATGATCAAGGATAACACAGTGTGCAGCTAGAGGAACACAGCAGGCCAAGCAGCATCAGAAGAGCATGAAAGTTGATGTTTCAGGTCAGGACCCTTCTTCAGAAGGGGGAAGGGAGCTCAGAAATAAACAGAGAGAGGAAGGATGGGTCTGGGGAAGGTAGGTGGGATGGTGATAGGTGAGTACAGCTAGGGAGTGGTGCGGATTGGTCAGTGAGGTGGGACGGGCAGATTGGTGGGAGAGGAGATAGACAGGTTGTGTCAGGTCAAGGAGGCAGGGATGAGAAGGAGGGTTGGTCATGGGATGAGGCCGGGGTTGGGGAGATTTTAAAACTGATAAAATCCACATTTAATCCACATTGGGCTATAGGCTCCCGAGGTGGAATATGAGGTGCTGCTCCTCCGGTTTGCGGGTGGTGACATTGTGACAGTGGAGGAGGCCCAGGATGGACATGTCACCCAGGGAGTGAGAGGGGGCGTTGAAGTGGCTCATGACGAGAAGGTGTTGTCGTCTGTTGCAAACAGGGCACAAGTACTGTACAAAACAGTCCCCGAGCCTCCACTTGGCCTCACTGATGTAGAGGAGGCCAGATCGGGAGCTGTGGATGCAATAGACCACATTAACGGATGTGCAGGTAAACCTCTGTCTAATATGTAATGTCCACATGAGATAGAGGTTCACCTGCACATCCGTCAATCTGGTCTATTTCATCTGCTGCTCCCGATGTGGCCTCCTCTACATCAGTGAGACCAAGCAGAAGTTCGGAGACTGTTTTTTACAGCACCTGTGCTCCGTTCGCGACAAACGACAACACCTTCTGGTCGCGAATCATTTCAACTCCCCCTCCCACTCCCTGGGAGACATGCCCATCCTGGGCCTCCTCCAGTGTCACAATGACATCACCCGCAAACTGGAGGAGCAGCACCTCATATTTGCCCTTGGGAGCCTACAACCGAATGGTCTCAATGTCGAGTTTACCAGTTTCAAAATCTCCCCACCCCCAGCCTCATCCCATGACCAACCCTCCCTCTCATTCCCCGCCTCTTTGACCTGACACAGCCTGTCCATCTTCTCTCCCACCTATCTGCCTCTCCCACCTCACTAACCAATCCCCATCACTGCCCACCTGCACTCACCTATCACCATTCCACCTACCTTCTCCAACCCCACCCCTCCTCTCTCTATTTATTTCTGAGCGCCCTTGACCCTCCCCATTTCTGAAGAAGGGTCCCAACCCGAAACGTCAAGTTTCCTGTTCCTCTGATGCTGCCTGCCCTGCTGCGTTCCTCCAGCTCCATGCTGTGTTATCTTTGACTCCAGCATCTGCAATCCTTGCTATCTCTAATGATCAATATGTTTTTATCCATAAAATGACCATTGGATAGGTCTGATAGTCTTAATGTTCATAAATCCTTATGTTACATGATAAATTAATCCAATGGAATATGAATTCCAAAGGCTATGGCACCAAAGATGCCAAATCAGGATGCAGTCTTTATCCTGCTATTAAGTTTAAGTTTACTAAACTCATCAAAAATGGAGCTTCATAAATGCCAAAGCAAAAAAGTGGAGATGCAATGATTCTGGATTTGCCTCTAACTAATCATTCCTTTGCCCAGATAAAGGCAGCTTTACATCACCAGATGCCAGGAAAATCTAAACCCTTGATTCCAAGTGTGCACGCTATTCCTTTTCATCTAATTTCAGATAACAGTTCTCAGTGGAAAGATTCCCCGTGATAACAGAAACTTGAGAATTCAGCCATTTTCTGAGGTGAAATAGTGGCATACTATTTCAATGGCCAGCGAGGCCAGTTTTACAGCAGGAGCATTCTCACATGACAAACTCAAATGCCATTTATGACCTGGCAGCAATGAATCAGCAAACAGCTGCAAGAATAAGTATTCCACATTGCTCTAATCACTAAAGAGCCTACTAAAATTATCAGAAAGTAAAAGGCTTACTGGTGCGGATGTGAAGAGTGCAGATCAGCAACATTATCATTTCACATCTCAGTCTAAAGCCTCATTTCACTCATGCAAGCATTGGTGAATTCTGTCATGGTAGATTCAACTGTTTATTTACTTTGTCACTGTGATGTTGATGTTGTAAAATGAAAAGCATAGGAGCAGGTGCCTGCCAATATGTCACATTTTCCATTACACATAAGAGTCAGGATGAAGTTTGCATAAAGTTATATACTGAAGAGCACAGAAACTGTATTTTCAACACAGGTTAGATTAAAAATTACCCACTCAATGTGTGTGTGTATGTGTTGCGTGCATCCATGCAAACTCCTGGTATGAACCTATTAAGGACCCCACAGTCCTTCATTAAAACCAGCCCTTCTTCCATTGACTCCATCCCACTTTCTGCTGTCTCGGGAAAGCAGCCAACATAATCAAAGACCCCTCCCAACTTGGTTATACCCTCTTCATTGGGCAGAAGATGCAAAAATTTGAAAACACAAATGAACAGATTTAAGGTTCTTCCCTGCTGTTACCAGTCTTATGAATGGACCTTTAATATATTAGTGTTGATCTTTCTCTGTACCTTCTCTGTAGCTGTAACACTGCATTTTGCTCTATTACCCTGATGTACTTACATAAGTTATGACTTGTTTGGTTAGTGCACATACAATACTTTCCACTGTATCTCAGCACATCACAATAATAAATCAAACCAAATGAAAAAAAAATTCGCTGAATCCATGTCCTTCATTGAAGCTGTGTTTTGTGATCTAAATGTGCAGCAACACAGCCAGACAGTTTGACAGGTCCTATGAGAGGGTAAATGTGTAAATTAACTGTGCAGTTAGGGTGGCAGTTGGTTGAAAGGTTAGAGTTCAGGTGGGTGATTAAGAGGTAGTGTGCCAATGAAGTGAGAATACCAATGATTGGGGCACAATGTGGATTTGGGAATGGGGCGTAAGCTGAATGATTTTGATAGCATCCTAGGTCGGTGCTCATAGAGAGGGGGTGGGAGGGGGCATTAAGGTCAGCAGAATAGATTAGGGATGGCTCAGGTCCAGGCGGGGAATGGGAGGTTAGGGGCTGTGGTCTGACAAGTGTGAGTTTTCGAGTGACAGACAGGCCAACAAGATGGTAAGGATTGTGTTGGGTTTGGAAGGTGTTTTTCTGACAAACCAGTGGAGGTAGTGGAAGATAATTTCAGGTACAGCAGGGTGGGGAATAAGTTTCCATCATGTCTGAGGATGACTTTCAGGGGTTTGCAGGTATAAAAAGTTTGCGCCAGGGACCTGGGTTCAATTCCAGCATCGGGTGACTGTCTGTGTGGAGTTTGCACATTCGCCCCTTGCCTGCATGGTTTTCCTTTGGGTGCTCCAGTGTCCTCCCACAGTCCAAGGATGTGCAGGTTAGGTAGATTGGCCATGCTAAATTGCCTGTAGTATCTAGGGTAGGGGGGTGGGTCAGGGTGGAATGTTCTTAGGGGGGTTGGTGTAGACTCGATGGGCTGAATGGCCTGCTTCCATACTGTAGGGCTTCCAAGATTCTATGATTCTATATGGAACTGCAGGGTTCTTAGGTGATTTGGGGTGTCAGTTTAAGGGTTAGGGTAGGTTTTTTAAATCTTGGGTAACTTAAGATTAACTGAGGCAAAACCCTTTGAGGTTTCTGACTATATGGAGCTTTTTCAGGGGGTTCCAGATGTAGGGGAACTGTCCGTCAGAAGTTTCAAGTCCCAGGACAATTACCATGGATTCCACACAGGGATTCAGAATTGTCCCGTAAGAAACTCCAATCTGTACTGCTCCAATGACTCCCTGACCATCAGAGTATCTGGGGCCATTGATTTGTAATAACACTGATACCGCAGGGCAAAGGTCAGCCTGTCATTTGAAGCCTTGACCAATATAGATGCTGATACCACAAATCATTTGCCACCAGAGGTATGTGAGGCTGACTGATTTCCTCCTCTGCTACATCATTCCACATTTCGCCCAGTTCAGGCATGAAACAATTATAAATTGTAAAATTCTAATTTTAAAATTGGCATAACAGCTTTCAAGATGACTGAAAAAACGTCATGAGACTTTGGCAATATCAGCTCCAGACAGACCCGAAATTCAATCAAATACCTCATTAAAATATGGACAATCACAGTTAATTGTGAAATTCACATCTCTTGTTAAGGGATGAACTGTCTGCCTGCTTGTCTTTTTGCTTCGCCTGGACCAGCCAGAAATTAACACTCAATGGCTTGGATTTTACAGTGGTTAGACAGTCATTAATTTTGTGTAGATATGAGTTGTGCATAGGGACACTGTGGAATCTCCATCATAGCAGACGCTGAAATAATTGCCTGGAACCCTCTGATAATCTCCATTTCAATCAAGTGACTGTGGAGAGTTCTGATGAATTTAGGTAAAATATTTACTTAGGAGCATTGACCACAAGTTTACTTGATGTTATACTGAACTTATATAGGACCTCACCTATATAAGGTGAGGTCACTATATTGTGTATAGTTCTGGGCACTATATTGTAGGAAAATGTGAACACACTGGACTGAGAACAGACGATTATGAGAATGATTCCAGGAATGAGGCACATCACTTTTGAGGAAAGAATAAACTATGTTTCATTGGAGAGAAGGCTAAGAGGAGATTTGATAGAAGTTTTCAAAATTATAAGGGGTCTGGATGGAGTTGATACGGAGAAACTGCCCCCAATTGTATAATGATCATGACGCAGAGGCACAGTTTTGAGGATTGAACACAGGATTAGAGATGCCTTGCTGCAGTTATACTGGGCTTTGGTGAGGCCACACCTTGAGTATTGTGTGCAGTTTTTGGTCTCCTAGTCTGAGGAAGGATATTCTGGCTATTGAGGGAATCCAGGGAAGGTTCACCTGACTGATTCCCAGGATAGCAGGACTGACATATGAAGAAAGACCAGATCAACTATACTCATTGGAATTTTGAAGAATGAGGAGTGATCTCATAGAAACATGTAAAATCCTGATGGGACTGTACAGGATAGATGCAGGAAGAACGTTCTAATGTTGGGTAGTCCAGAACTTGGGTCACAGTCTAAGAATAAGGGATAAAACATTCAGGACAGAGATGAGGACGAATTTCTTCACTCTGAGTTGTGAACCTATGGAATTCTCTACCAGCGAAAGCTGTTGGGGCTGGTTTGTTAGATATATTCAAGAAGAAGCTGGTCATGGTCCTTGCAGCTAAAGGAATCAAAGGACATGGAAAGAGATGGAGTGGGATACTGAAATTGCATGATCAGCCATGATCATATGAAATAGTGATGTGGGCTCGAAGGACCAAATGCTCTTGCTCCTATTTTCTATGTTTCAAAATGTTTTGCCAAAGAAGCAAAGACTGGGTGAGAATGAGAAAATACCCTTTCACACAATGAGTCTGGAATGCACTATCAGGAAGACAAGCTTAATTCAGACATTTAAGGAGATTTTAGACAATTATTTAAAGAGGAACAATGGGGAGAGTTACTGAGGAAAGCCGGAAATTGGTACCAAATTTAAATGCTCAGGTAGCCTGTACAAGGACAATGGACTGAAGGTCCCACATACGCACTGTAATAGTTCTGTGATTTGCTGCATCTTAAATGATGAATGTCTTTTTTAACATTGATTCCACAACACTTCACTTAAAAGTAACAGATACATCTACCTGTAGATGATTGAATGTACTAACCATGTTGAAATTAAATCATGTGCTCTTCTTAACTGCCGGCAGTAAAATTATGTTGATTATAGGCCACAGACCTCAATAACAGGCATTGTGTTCAACCTGAAACTCCAGATATATTGTTTCTCACTGTGGTCAAGTTATTTGACCTTTTGGCATATTCACAATAGTGGAAAAATTTCCTTATAGATCCTTCTCATCTTGTGCACTTTCCAAATATAATTAATAACACAAGACCACACTGCCTAAATTCTACATAATGGCTCATTTAAGGCACCCACAGGGAAATTTCCTGCATCAGCTATTCTGTGGTGCCTTTACTTTTGCATTGAATTGGTCTTTAACAAGACCGTATTATTTGTACCATCACTTTAAAAGAAATTTCACCAGTGCATGAAATCACATTTGGCGCAGATAAACTCTGCAGCTCTGCAACAAAAACCATTGCTTTGCTCAGTAACTCCTATCCCATGATTAAATCCACCCGGAAATCCCCCCAGACCTCCCCCCTCATTGAATACAAACAGTCCGTTCTCAGCAGAGAGCGTACCTTCATTCCCCTACGCCCACACATCAACGAATTCCAGACACATCTAGATGTCAAACACTTTATCCGCAGCCTCTGCCTCCGCACCTATTTCTTCAAGTGGGAGTCCAACACAACCTCGTAGACCCCTTCTTCCACCTCCAACAAACACCATTTTCCTGGACACCACCCCATGGCCTCCTACACTTCCTCAACCTCTTTATCTCCAACTGCTGTCACGACATCGATTGCCTGAATCTCTCTACACCTCGCACCTACTCCAACCTCTCCCCCACGGAATGCACCGCCCTCTGCTCCCTCCACTCCAACCGCAACCTCACTATTACACCTGCTGATGGGGGTGGGGATGCGGTGATAGTAAGGCTTACTGACAACTACATCGTTGAGGCCAGGTGCCAACGCTCTGACACCTCATTCTATCGTACCCTCAATTATAACCCCACCCCTGACCACCAAACTATCATCTTCCAGATGATCCATAACCACATTACCTCAGGAGATCTTCTGTCCACTGCCTCCAACCTGATAGTTTCCCGCTCCACCCATTTCTATCTCCCACCCAAAATCCACAACCCTGATTGTCTCAGTAGACCCATTGTCTCTGCCACACCGAGCTCATCTCCTCCTACCTTGACCCCGCTCTTTCTCCTCTGGTCAAGGAACTCCCCACCTATGTTCGAGACAATACCCACGCCCTCCACCTGCTCCAAGACTTTCAATTCCCCGGCCCCCAACACCTCAACTTTACAATGGACCTTCAGTCTCCATAGACCTGTATCCCCCATGAGGCAAACCTAAAAGCATTCCGTTTCTCCCTGTCCCATAGGCCCAACCAGTTCCCCTCCATTGACACTCTCAGCCGTTTGGCGGAACTTGTCCTCACCCTCGACAACTTTTCTTTTAACTCGTCCCATTTCCTACAAACCAAAGGGGTGGCTATGGGCACCCGCAGGGACAAGCTATGCCTGCATCCTTGTAGGATTTGTGGAACAGTCTCTCTTCCGCAGCTACGTTGGTACCTTCGCTCACCTCGTCCTCCACTAAGTCAATGACTGTCTCGGTGCTCCCTCATGCTCCCATGAGGAACTCGAACAGTTCATCCACTTCACCAACATGTTTCACCCTGACCTCAAATTCACCTGGACCATCTCTGACACCTCCCTCCCCTTCCTGGATCTCCCCGTTTCCACCTCCAGCAACCAACATAGCAACCACATCTACTTCAAACCCACTTACTCCCATAGCTACCTTGACTACACGTCCTCTCACCCTCCAACTTGCAAAACTGTGATCCCATACTCGCAATTCCTCCACTTCCACCGTATCTGCTGCTAGAATGTGGCATTCCACTCCTAGACATCCCAGATGTCCTCCTACTTCAAGGACCAAAATTTCCCCTCTCCAATGATTCATAATGCCCTCAACCGCATCTCCTGCATTTCACACACTTCTGCCCTCAAAACCTCTCCCCCCAAAAACAATAAGGACAGAGTCCCCCTGTTCCTCACATACCACCCCACCAATCTCCAAATCCAACACATCATCCCCCATTTTCACCACATGCAATTAGACCCAAACACCAAAGAGATATTTCCTTCCCCACCCATATCTGCTTTCCATAGGGACCGCTCACTCCGCGACTCCCCTGTCAGCTCCACACTCCACACCAACACCTCCACCACCCCTGGTACCTTTCTCTGCAACTGCAGGAAGTACTACACCTGTCCCTACTCCTCCCCTCTCACCTCCAACCAAGGCCCCAAACAATCATTCCAAATCCGGTAAAGATTTACCTGTACGTCTTCCAACCTGGTCAATTACATCCGTTGCTCCCGATGTTTGTACACGTCCAAACAAAGAGGTTCAACTATTAATGAGTATTGGTCCTCGGGCTTCATTAGGTGAGATGACTTAACTACTAGTGGATCTTAGAAAATTGAAGAGAAGAAGTTTGGAACAGACTTTGGTGGAAAGAATGACAGTCACCTTTTTGGTTCATCATTGACAGATTCCAAAAAAAGGTGTCATTTTACACACAACAAACTTTCATTTGCATTACTTGAATTGCCCAAGATAAAATTTAGGGTCCACTGGGAACACCCAAAAAGGAACCCTCACACATTTACAGCTGTACCTATACAGATTTGAGATTGATATCCTTTGAGAATTTAGTTTGCCTGAGAAATAAGTGCAACATGTACAGCTTTTACCACGATATCAAAACCTACATGTATTCTCACATACCAAAGTTTCAGAGAAAGCTTTATGCCTTTATTCACTGAATGCATTGTATTTGAACACATATAAACACTTGCTGGAGCCCTGCCTCATTCAGACTTCAGTTTAGAATATTAAAAATTTGATGTAATCTTAAGAGTGTAATTTTATCCAAAATGTTTGCTTTTCCACTTCAGCAACTAAGTTCATTCAACAAACAAAACATTTGTGACTAGTGCGTTGTCTGAGACCTCCATCCAGATAAAAAGCAGATTAGTCATGTTCTCTTTCAGATGCTTGACAATGAACTTTAGTGAATACTTAATGCTAATTCTTGATGTCATGGCAAGTTTGTCTCAGATGTGGTTGTATAAATATTTGGTAGTTGGTTGATAATATACTTCTATAAAAAGTCAAATGCACAGAACAATTTTAACCTTACATGCACAGAAAAGAAAAACACGCTGCCATAAAATATTCATATCTGATATCATTATTGACAAACACTTCTTGTAGAAGTAAAATGTCAGCCTATTTCCCTTGATTCATTGAATCGACAACCAACTTGATCTGCAGAGCTAAGAGCTGAACTTTGACAAATCAGCAGTTTTACTTTTAGAGGTCAGCACACAATCCAATTATTAATATACAATAAATTTAAAGTCTGTTCTCAAAATAAATTAAAATACTATACCGTATAAATGTTTAGTGGTGATCTATACATTGAGTTTAGCTGGTTTATTCAAAAATATTGTTTTTCATGCAGAAAGAACATAGACATTTTGAACTTGTTGAAAGTATGTTGATAGACATGGAAATGTGTTTAAAGACTGCATTTGAAAATAACCGTACAATATCAGTGAGCATTTAGTAATGCATGGGTAATCAAAGACATTGACTTTTGTAAAAGTGAGATGTGTTTGGTAAATTCAGTGGAGATTTTTGCTGAAGTGATTAATTGGATAGATGAAGGAAATGCTGTCGACATATGTATGACTTTAATGAAAGCATTCAATAAGGTATCTCATTCATCAAATTAACAAAATGCAGTCATATGGCACAAGAATAAATGTATCAGTAACATGTCGAAAGTTCAGCAACAGGTAGAAAACAAATAAAATTATGGTGGAGAAAGTTGGGAAGACATGTTGAAAATGGAAAACTCAGATTCTTGACAGTTAGAAAAGAAAATCCAATTTTTCACCAAGGTTTAAATGGCAAGTTCTGAATCACACTATTAAGGGGTTAACAATTTAATTTCAATTTATTTGCATCTCCTTAATAGTAAAGGTCACCTTGTTTCTATACAGCTTCCAATTCTCTTATTCCTTGAGAAACTAGACAGCCCCAATTCCTGACATGAAAGTCAAAGTTGTCACCTGATGGCAGTAAATCACTTGCTTCTCTGAGCCTCCAGACTAGACCTTCACCACAATATCCCTGCATGCTTGTTGGACACTGTCCTCTTCCAACTCTTATCCATGCAAGTATGGCCTTGCTAACCACCACCCTCACACAACATCATACAGCTTTCAGACTAACTCATATACCGTCCAGCACTTGTGGATTTCAATTTGGAGCTCAGACACTTCTGACCTTCATACCTTTGTGAGGTTGTTTTGCACACGTTTACACATTTGTCTTTTGCCTCCAGACAGGATTTACATTATGCCTGCTTACTTTCTTAGCACTCACTCACTTTGTGTTTACTTGCAGGCTGCAGCCTCTGTATCTATGTTGCTGTATGACACTGTGCTATGTCGATGTCACATCTATACCATGTGCCAGTATTGTACATGGCAACACCGTGCTTATGCTTCAACTAAATAGTCATGTATAAAAGTGAAATATAGTCTTTAGTGGGCTCAAGGTGGACTAAGGTCAGTCAGAGGGTGCTGCCACAGACAAAAGGCCCAGCCACTTACAGTTCATGGGGCTGACTACAGTCAGTCAAATACGTGGTCCTAACAGAGTCCATGGATCTATGACCTCGCAGTCTGGGAATCCAGCCATGGTCAATCCTACAGGTCAAGTGTAACCAGTCTGAAGATTACAGGTATGTCAGTTAACATGTTTTAAAGGTAACAGTTCAGGGGTTAGGACATCCTCAACTCAGACCTGGCGATTACTGGGGGCTGTCCGTGGAGTCCTAGGGAATGTGAGAAGGTCAAATCAGTGGTAGGGATTCATTGGATTGGGTCACTGGGTGGATAATGATAGTAAAGGGTACATTTCATGACAGAATGGCCAGATCACAGAGCTTAGGAGGAGTGGGGAAACTGTGGGTGAGGGGGGGAAATGGAGGAGTTTTGCAATTGACAATAATTCTGGCCTCAATTGAGGCAGGAGTATGCCAACAAGGGCACAGTATTTTGAAAAGCCGTGTGCTCTGGGTTAATTGAGGGCATTAATAGTTATATAAAGGTAATGAGTGGAAATGGAAGGAATGGTGAAAGGCCAACAAGGATGTATAAGACTGTCACTAAAAGGAAAGAAATGAGTGATAGGGGGAATGGATGAATCATCAAGTCTTTGGTAGAACCTTCAATCAAAAAGAGAGGATAAATAGTTTAAAACCTGTAATTTTCAATCCAAAGTCAACAGCGTAATAATGAGACAAAATGGCTGAAAATGCATGCAGAATATGTTTCTCGTATTTTCTTCAGGACAGGAATAAATTTTCTTTGAATTGGAAGCCCAGTTCAGGGCAATTGTATTAACTATACATCCACAGATTCAGGGATACCACATATCTGAGATTAAATTGCAATTCATTGACAAGTCATACTTGTTACAAATATGAACACAGAAAATTATGGCATTAAACTGACATGACATTGTTTGCGCTAATTGCCTTCTTGTCATTTTGGACAAGTTAGAGTCTGAAGAGATTTTTGTAAGCAAATCTAACCAGGGTTTACCATTTCTGAATCACATTTCATACCTGATAGTGGGAGACAAGACTTTGGAGCAGTCACCTTTGCACATAAAACTGTAACCATGCAAGGAAATGGTCTCTGATGTTCCAAGGTGGGTTCTTTTTGAGGGGGGTTGGGGGTGGGAGTTACTATGACAGTAGATCAATGCCAAAAACATACTCCCTCAGTGTATAATAAACAATTTGGTTCCGCAAAAGACCCTCAGAGATCCTTATTGAATTATGTGAAACCTCCCTGGCCATAGCAGCAGGACAAAACATTGAGACTGAGGTGCAGACTTGGAAGAAGTATAACTAAGAGCACCATTCTATATATAACTTTGCCCACACACCTCTCATGTCCACACAGTTGGTGCATTCCTTCTTTCCTTGCTGCACTACCCAGGACAAAAGTGGCACACTTAATTGACACCACAATCACAAACAAACAATCACTGCCCCCACCATGACTAAAAGAAGGAGCATATACCATCTGCAAGGTGCACTGCAGAAATTCACCAAGACTTTTTAACAATTTCCAAACACATGGCCACTGCCATCTAGAAGGACAATGGCAGCAGATACATGGGAAAACCATTATCTGCAAGTTCCCCTCCATTCTGACATTGAAATACATTCCCTCAATGTTGATGTATTAAAATCCTGGAACTCCCTTCCTAACAGTATTTTGGGTGCACCTACAGCAAACAAAAATTCAAGAAGGTTGCTCATCATCATCTTCTCGAGAGAAATGCAGGAAGCACAATACAAGCTGGCCTTACCAGCAATACCCATATCGTGTGAATGAGTTGTTTAAAAAAAAATTCAACCTCTGAAAGTGCAAGCAGATAAAGATACAAAAAAAATGACCAGCAACATTTGAGGTTTTATAAACAGGGTTTTGGTGTAAAAGGTCCAAATAAAAATGATAAGTTCATAGAAAATACTGGTTAGTTCCAATATTAGGTGCAGTTTTGCATAACAGTTTATGGAAATGACTTTGGAACCATGGAAAACCTGCTCAATAAATCCACCAGCATGGTGCCACGGCTGAAAAACTGCAGTTATGAGGAGACAATTATTTTCAGACAAGGAACAGAAAAGGCTGTTCCATAGATTTTAAAATTATGAAGTGTAGAGCAAATGGAGAAAGATTACTTTTTCTGGTTGGAAAATCAGTAACAAGGGGTTATCAACTCAAAATTGTTACTCAGAGAATAAGGAGAGTAATTAGGAAAAATCTCATTATACAGAGAATTGTTGGTGCGTGAAATACTTTACCACAGGGAATCGTTGCACTAGCGGTCATTTAATCTTTTAAGGGAAATTTTGATAAATATTTCAAACAAAAGGAGATACTCCTAGCAATGAGGAATAGAACAGGTTTAATTTTAGATTGTGCTTGCAATAAACTGACACAGAAGGATTGGAAAAACAGGTTCTTCTTTGTTGTTGGCTTCTATAATTCTAATCGTCTTAGCCAAAAAAAAACTGATGTTTCTACCCCAACATCAACTTTAAAAAAAAATTATGTTTTATATTTCTTAAGGCAGCAATTAACACCCAACAGTATACAAGGCACCTTGTCATTCAAAAAAATGTTTAGCAAACTATGGTTTAACAGTAAATATAAGTACTCCTTGATAAAAGAAGGTTGAAGATACAATTTTCTTTCTAAAACTAAACTTTAAACAGGTCAACAGGCATTTAGGATGCCTACCTGATGAGGAAGGCCAGAACAATGAACAATACTTATGACAGGATTACCCACTATTAGCTGAAGACTAGCTGTAGACTGATGAAGTCCAAGTAGCAGCCCTTGTTGTTTTCAAAGATAAATCCTGAGATTTGGGCCCATCCTTTGATCAGGTAACATCTTTACATCCCTGAAGAGACCCAAATGCAGCAATTGAAGGCTCCATTTTTCATAATCACCTCCGATCAGTAGTTATTCATGGACTATCAAGTGCCCAGAAAATTAAAAAAAAAACTTCCCATAGGTTGACCATCACTTATGTTGACTCAATGATTGCTTTCTGACTCAATGGCAGTGGTCAGACTCTCTCGTCCAGAAATTTAACACATGATCCAGATTGATACCACAGTACTTTAGTGCATAACTAGGCAGTACTAGATTGTCAAACATGCTTTTTGGTTGAGACTTTAAGGCAGGGGCTATCTGCCCTCTCAGGTAAATGTAGATGGTTGATCTTCTGTTTACTATCAGAAGTTAATAAAAAAAATTTCACTTTTTATTAGCTCAACTTAATGAATGTTCAAATATAATGTCAAAAATTGTTTAGATTCATAGAGGTCTACAATACAGAAAAAGGCCGTTTGGCCTATCAAGTCTGTGCCAATAAAAATTAGCACTTAACTGTTGTGATCTAATTTTACATTACATTTAATAGTGCATAAATCAACATGAAGTGCAGAAAGATTGTCATTGTATTTGGAAGTGTTTCACTGGCTTATCATAGTCACGTGACTTCTACCTCTGCTGTGAATACTTTCATTTTACAATTGGCAGAAATAAAAATTACATGATACATGGTATCAGATGTATGAAGCTGGAATTAAATGAATTTTAAGATGATAAAAGGGCCAGCGAATGTTAAAAAAAAGGAAGAATTAAATTAAAAATGACAGCAGCCTGCCACTTTGATGTACTCTGAGTCAAAATGGCTGAGAATTTTCCACTCCCTGCTGTATTGGAAATAAAAAAGAGAGATGACACAAAATTAGAGTTTTTCCCACTCTCCAGGTCTGGAATGTCTTCTTGATGAGTATCATCTCAAAGTAGATGAAAGCATAAGACTAATTCAACATCTACGGAGGACAGTTCCAACTGTCTTCAGGTACAGCCTGAAATACAAAATAAGGGAACCAGCTGCTTTACTGACTCAGGAGCTCTTTAAATAAAGAAAAATAAGAGTGAGTGTACATTCTTTGAGGTCTAGCAACTGATGATAAGCAAGTGAAGAGGAAGTCCTCACAGAAATAGCAGAAGCAAAAACAGGATTAAAAATATGGAATATGAAGAAACAGGTGCAATTAAAGAAACCTGAAGTCAAGTACACACACTTTGTTCTAACTGGGAAAAGACTTTGCCCGAATCCTAACAGGGCAAAAGCAAAGATACAGTGACTAACACATGTGAAAACAATGCAATGATTTGTGAAATATAAAGCAAGTCCTTGCCTAATTTGCATCAAAATGTGAACACCTATACAAGCTCACTGCTAAGGATGTGCAGAGGATACGGGGCACAAACTAGAAGCAGGTTTCACTCAAATCAGAAAGATAACAGCACCTACTCAACATTCTCTGGAAGCTATTAAACCAGCAAAGACACTGAAACTGAAAGACAAGAATTTTGCTGCCATCAAGCACTTACCACAGGAATGCTACTCCCCTTGGGAAAGAACATCAAACAAGGAATAAGCTGATACCAGACAAACTGAAACTGAAACTGATTTGCCACACATTATTATTGAAAGATCTGCAAGCACGGGTAATAAGGGACAAAATGCATGTGTGAAGACTGATGAAAGTGGGACAGACTGGAATTATTACAGATAACACAGTGTAGAGCTGGATGAACACAGCAGGCCAAGCAGCATCAGAGGAGCAGGAAGGCCGACGTTTCAGGCCTAGACCCTTCTTCATTTTCTGAAGAAGTTCTTAACTTCTTAACATTTTCTTAACTCAGTTAACCTGCAGATGAAAAATAATGGCACACACAATATTCTATTATGGTGTTTGTTTTCTTTTAAATGAAAATGAAGATTTTAGAGAATGACATTTCTACACAGTAGTCATGAGATGCCTGCACTACAAGTGCTTTCATTTGAGAATCAGCAGCCATTAAATCAAATTACGTGAAAAGATTACCATGAAGCTCAAAACTTCAAAGAATTTTCTCTTGCATATTCTATTTTTGTGACATTATTGTACAGTTGAAAAGTTTGTTGTAAGGAGGGTCCAAATTTATCATGCTAATTTTAAAACATGGTAAAGGATTATGACAGAAAATCCTCTTCTCTCAAGAGAGCTGAAACATTTACCCAAATTTATTTCTAACAGTCTTTTGTGATTTGACAAGGAAGAACACATCAAATTCTTAGACTTTCACCACCGACCATACGGGCCAATCCGTACCTTCTAAACATTAGCTTTAGGTGAATACTGTAATAAGTTTCTTAGTAGCAGCAATCATCAGCACTAAGAGTTAAAAAGCTCTAAAGCGAGCAAGTAATCAAAACAGGGTTTATCTCATGTTTATTTATATATAATATACACACACACAATGTATTTGTCGGACTGAGGAATGGCAGCACATTCACCCAAACATGATCAGTCTTTCAAATTAATCCAACCATGCAACAATCAGATTTAAATTGCTCAATTGCAGCCAAGCCTATGTCAAGTGTAACACATCACACTTCAGACTCAAGCATTTAACAGATCAACTCATGCATTCATGCTAAACCAAAAAAACGTCATCAATGACAAGTGTGGCATGTAGAATTTTTGATTTGAAAACGAAATGGGCCAAGGTGCTTGTGAGGATTCAGCTACCATCACCTTAATAAACTAACTCTGTTTCGATTTGCAATTTGTCAGTATTCTCAGATCAAAGCCTGACTAGACACATTTGTTCTAGTGTTCACATTTGTTTTGTAAACCCCAAATTTCTATCGTAGTCTCAAGTACACTCACACAGACACACACACACAAACACACACACAGACACACACACAAAGAATCCTGAGCAAATTAAATGGATGCATTGAATCAAACAAGTAACTCATTTATGGTGGCAATTAAAACATTAAATCAGGCAATTTGGCTGTATTTTGCTGTTCCAGATGGAGTTAATTTAGACCATTCATAATAACCAAAATTATTCATTCTGATTTTTTATAAAGTCAGAACTCACACCAACATAGACACTGGCAGAGTGCCCTCATGAACCTGTGATAACAATTATATGATCATTCCTACAGCCAGCTCAGATACTCCATTCTATCACTTATTGTGGGTAGTGCAAATAAGAAAAAAGAGCAATACTTTGAGGCTGTATAATTAACCACTGCTTTGAACTACAATATAGAGTTATCACTGCATTGGCACAATCATTTTTCATTCAATTATTGATCTCAGCCATGTTACCAGAGGAAGGCACTGAACAAAATGCTGTAGTTTACCCAGCATAGAGGGAAACTTGGAAAGATGGACATTTGTTTTGATGCAATCCAAACTCAATGGTGGCAATGGGCTCATGGACTCAGGAGCACGTCAAAAACCAAGGCTAACCAGAAAGCTTTACATTTCAAAAGTGGAACCATAAACTGCAACAACAATATTTAAATCAACACTATGTGCACATTTTGTTGACCATTGTAGATTCCCTCTTTTTTAAAAAAATTTCATTATTTGACAACGCTAAATGGAGCCACCTAGCAAGAACCAATGAAACCGCAAAGGTAAATCAGGGCCCTCTTGTGGTGCAGAGGTAGTATCCCTGCCCCCAGACCAGAGAGGTTTGATGTCAAGCCCCACCTACTCCAGAGGTGTATAATAACATCTCTGAACAGGTCAATTAGGAAAAATAGGTCAGTAAAAGACAGGTAAATTAAACATATGCATTTGGCCCAAAAGAACAAACTCAATTTTCTGTGTTGATATCACCAAACATTTTCCTGTTCCTTTTGGTGAAACTGATTTACAGCAAAAATATGAGCTGAGCTAGAATAAGATGATGCTAGCCAAACATGGAATCTGTTTCTCCATCCTAAACAATTTAAAATCCAAAGTAACAATTCCCGTTTTCCACGTAAAAGTTAATTCAACTTCTGAGCATAACCAATCACAGAACTTACTCGCCATCAGGCGACATCATATTCCACAAAAATAATGTTATCTCTACAGAGAAATTGGCACCAAATTCCTTAGAATGCCACCAGTGAGGTCCTTTCCTTGATGTGGGTCATGGATAAAGGCAGTTATAACCGACTAACTTTAGTGAAGCTTCTCCAGGAAAGAATGCACTTTTTTTCATTGACTTCAGGATCTGTCCAGTAACAACAATGTGGCAGTTTATTTATTTATGTCCTTCAGCCAAGAGACTTTGTAAATGTATTGTATCGGGGCGGTGTGACACAATGGTAATGTCACTGAACGATTAATGCAGAACCTCAGGCTGACATGGGGACGTGGGTGATGGTGAATGCCATTTCATGGCAGATGGTGACATTTGAATTCAATAAAAAAAATTTGGAATTAGAAAATTGAAAGTAAGCTAATGGGTGTCCATGCAGTCACTGTCACTTGTTATCAAAACCCACCTGGTTCATTAATGTCATTTTGGGAAATCTGCTATTCTTACCTGCTCTGGCCGACATGTGACTCCAGACCCATGGCAATGTGGCTGACTTTCAACTGCCCTCTCGACAATTAGAGATGGGCTGCTGACCTAGCTAGTGACACTCACATCCAATGAGTAATTGAGAAGATTATGCCAAGTTCCTTCTGTGAACTTCTGGACAGATCTCAGGTTCAGTACTGCAGAAAATCAAGGATACACTCCTTTTTCCCTTTCAACCTTCTATTAGACCTTCCTGCAATACTGCTCAAAACTGTATAAATTAACTGCATATATTATTTTATTTCCCACTGTTTTGGCCTGTTTGTCAAAGGCTGCTACCACAGCAAGTGGGAGCTCTTAACATTTTATTTCAGTCCTAAGGTTCCAAAACAAATCAGAGAGTAATTGGTTCTAAAGGTCAGTGCACGATAATTAAAAATTTTAAAAATGCATTTTACTAACAGAGATACTTTTGGAACATTGGAATGCAGTATTTTAATCAAACTCAAATTGAGCTAATCTATGGAGCAAGAGAACTTTTGTTTGTCTACTGATGGTGGTTAATAGTTAAAAACAAATAAAAAAGTCATGGTGATTTGGTGATGGGGAGAAAATAAAACTGGCCATTTTGCATGAGAGCACTTGTAGATATAAGAAACAAAAACTCAATAAAAAAGAACCACTTGTCTCCTGTCTAATTTAGAAATCCAGGAATGGAGGCACTCCAATTCTGGAATGGAAGTATCAAAAGACCAACTCTAATCCACAGGAAAATTAAACTGTGCTATTTTATAAAATAAGATTTTTTTAAAAATGTCAAAACATTTAAATTCCATACATACCTTCCAGAGAATATACCAATTGTCAAAGGAGCAACAGTTGTAGTGAGTAATTTTTTCAGGGTAATGAGCATTTAAATGTAAATAGAATGCAAAAAAGAACAATAACATCAAAGCTAGTCACTTTAAATATTCCACTGAAGAATTCAGGTTATGACCCTAAGAAATGTTTCGAACATAAAGTTTTATATCTGCAGTTATTAAAAGCTAAGTGTAACACAGGAAGAATTAGATTTTGAGGCTGTTAAATTCAGAAGTAAAACCATTTTACGTTAAAACTCTTCCTTCTCCAAATTCGTAATTTTCACCTCCATTCAGATTATCTGAAATCCAGCCACGTCACTGAAAATTAAGTCTTTTGAGAGATTGACACCTAATGAGCTCTTCATGACTTAAATTTGCTATTTAATACGAGCAGGCTTGTTCAGAGCCCACACCCTCGCCCCCTTTAGAAAAATGGTAGAGAAAGGAAAATGGAGATGGGATTGTCACATTGGGGTGGCACGGCGGCTCAGTGGTTAGCATTGCTGCCTCAGAGCACCAGGGACCCAGGTTTGATTCCAACCTTAGGCAACTGGCTGTGTGGAGTTTGCACATTCTCCCCATGTCTGTGTAGGTTTCCTTCAGGTGGTCTGGTTTTCTCCAACAGTCCAAAGATGTGCAGGTTACGCAAATTGGCTTTGCTAGATTGACCATAGGGATGCGTAGATTAGTTGGGTTATAGGGGGATGAGTCTGGGTGGGATGCTTTGCAGATCAGTGTGGACTTGTTGGGTTGAACAGCCTGTTTCCACAGTGTAGGGATTTTAAAAAAATTTCTTAGCTTTGTCTGTTGACCCATCTCCATTTTCTTCCAAATTGGGATAGAAAAGTTCCTCCCTTAGAGTTTTCAATAGAGAAGCAGTGCCTGTACAAAGAAAAAAAAGTTCTAATTTTAATAGAATATAATTTGTCTGCCTGGTATTTCTAACCTTGAAGATCCTTACTTTGCTTCAGTCTATGAAGAAATGCCTGAGTTTCTCGTGGTGGCAGCCATTATTGCGGGAGCGTATGAATCATTTGTCTGTTATGCTGCAATAGAAGATTCCTTGTGTGAAATTGTCACCATCACAGGACAACAAAATCTTGGGACAAATCTCCTACAAACTATACCTGTTATGTTTCTTCATTGGTGACCTGGCATTGTATTCTTTCTCATGCATGCAGACATCAGAGAAAAGTGGCACAAGTGGCACTCTGAGAAACAGTCCTGCTCACTGCTCGATACCTATTAAGCAACTGTATTGAGCAATAGCTCAACATAGCCAATGGCCTACATGAAAGTAGACGGAAGATCCCAAAGAGATCAGTGAAGCCTTGTGTGGCGCTTTCCTACTGCCTGATTCTAAGCTTTTTGAGGCAGGGAGAGGCAGCTGTAAGAATAATGGGAGATGGATTCTAATGGGAATACTCATCAAAGACATCAAGCATGTTCTTAAGCCTTTTAACTCCTCATCCATGCAACCATCTGTCCGGGAGTTAATGATACCTGAATGTAGTTTGTTGCACTGCGTTCATTCTACTGATTTGAAGTGCATTAACATTTACCCTACCTACATCTCTTTAGAGTCTAAACATGCTATTCAGTGAATTAATTAATCCTTTCTTGCCAATTATCAAAGGAGTCGGACAACATTATTATTAATCTCAGAATGTGCACTGAATCTACACATAATTCATAAGGTACATTTAATCGGCAAAACAAAATATAACCTAATGAAGCCAGGCTGCTTTTGTCACTATAATTCAGATTGGATGGAGATCAGATAACTCATTTGGTTAGACTGTTGTAGATAATGATGCCAATGGTGCAGACTCATTCCCTGCCCTGGTTGTGTTAGTTCATGGAGAGATGTCTCCTTGTTATGTCCCATGCCTGGTATGGAGTTGTGTCTCTTTATCTCTCTCTCTCCCTCCAACATTGAGAGATTTCTATGGTCTCTCATGGACCATGGCTAAACACCAATTCTGACTGAAATTGTAGCGTGAAGTGCTTGGAGGATTTGATTAATTGTTTTTCTCAATAAGACATAGACAAATTAGGCCCTGTGAGTCCATATCCGGCCAGTGGGTGCTTCTAATCCAGCCTGCAGCTGTAGTGCCGTTGGACACAGCGTGCACTAAAATGGCATGCATAACTGATCCTGACACCTGGCTGATCAGTGTCAACAGCTGTGAAAACAAAATACTGATCTACAGAGGCTCAGGAAAAGTGCTTCAAGGCAAGAGAAGTAATTCCAGGTGAGTCGCACTTGACCAATGATCAATGGCTAAAGAAGACTTTTCTCAGGAAATCTGGTGGCTATGTGAAACAATGAACGTGCAAGGAGACGCAGCGTAAAAAGCACAAGGTAAATGTACATGTAAGGTTCTGTATTGTGTTACTGTAGTTTAGTTTTGACCATTGGTTTTGTGAGTATTGACCCAGTGATTTCAAAACTACAACTTGTTTCGCACTTAATTTTCACACACTATTAAAACCTATCCAGTCTCCTCAAATCTTGTGTACCCCACTTTTCTCATTCTTTCTCTGGATGGGCTGATTCTTTCTGAGGTCTGGTGCCATGGATGCTGGCAGACTGGTATGTGATATTAGGATCTGAATAGTATCTTTTCACTAGAATGATTATATGTCTGCATCTATTTAGGAATCTTGCATCTGTGGGTAGATTCTGCTAACTTTTTACATAAAAAGTTCTTATAGCCATATGTATAATAATACCAGGGATGTGAAAGTTAAAATACAACGAGAGAAGTTGATGCTATTCTCATTAAAACAAAATAAACGTAATTTGAATAGAGACGTTTTAAAACTATGGTGGACATTGATCAGTAAATAAGGAAAGACTATTTCTGATGGCAGAGGGGTGGTAAGTAAAATACATGATTTTAAGGTAATCAGAGGGTACCAAGTTTGTACAGCCAGCAAAAACAGTATCTACAAATTGGCTGGGGAGAAAGGTATGAAATATTGAAAATTAAATGCTGTTATCTGCACTGAGTTCCATGATATGGATGGCCAAAAGTTGCCACAAACAAACTAGGTTTAATGTTTTGAGATGCCAATCTGTGATGAGTTGTTTGTGCGCTTCCAAAAATAAGAGTTAAAGTAGCATCTTCTGCTCCTGCCAGAGGTACAGCTAAGATTTGGATATTCAGAATGCTGACGAATGTAATGGAAATTTCATATTGTGTGATTTTAGGCTCAAACTTTGTGTTTTGAAACTTAGGAGCCTGTCCCCGAACAGGTGTGAGACAGATTACAAAAAGAGCTACTTTTAAAATGGCCAAGAGATTATTAAATCTCAGTTCCAGAATGAGAGATGGAGAAGGATACAGAGTTTTGTACTCCATACAAGATGTTCTCTTCCCTCTTCACACTTTCCCCAAACCCACTCTTCTTCCATTCCCCCAGAGTTTCTCCACCTTTGGCTCCTCTGGCCTTTGTATCCCAAGAAGAAAGTGCTCCCACCCCCATTTTGACCTCATCCCACTCTAATCCAGCTCACAGACTTCATCCTCTGGCAAAAAGGCTTCCCAGTAAAAGCCCGTCCCTGGATCTTGGTATAAACACCTCCCATGGTCTTGGACCACCAACCATCCACCAGCAAACCATCATACTGTGCTCATGCTCCCAAACATCTTCGCTCAAATCCCTATCCAAGCCTCGGCACACCACTGGCAAAAGATTCCCCTGGCAGTTTATTAGTTAATTTTCTTCTCTTCTTCACAGAAGAATCTTGGAATCCCTACAGTGTGGAAACAGGCCATTCAGCCCAATGGGTCCATAGTGACCCTCTGAAGTGCATTCCACCTAGACCCATCCCCTGTAACCCCATGTTTCCCATGGCTGACCCACCTACCCAGCACATCCCTGAACACTGTGGGCAATTTATCATGGCCGATCCACCTAACTTGCAATCTTTCAACTGTGGTAGGAAACCAGAGCACCTGGCAGAAACCCACGCACACACAGGGAGAATGTGCGAATCCCACACTGACAGTAACCCAAGGGTGGCATCGAACCCAGGTCCCTGGTGCTATGAGGCAGCAGTGCTAACTACTGAACCACTATGCCACCCTCCCACAGGGTGACTATTAGCAGTTATAGTGGAAGAGAAACAGGTCTCATTAACATCTATCAACAGCAAATATGAGAGAACTACCCTGTGATTGGAGGAGCAGCTCATCAGAGATTCTAACCACTCCAGTTATGGGGGGAAGGGGAGAAAAATTTTCTTGGGTTGGTCTTCCACTTCATTGAATTTCCCAGCCATTTTGGAGATTTCAAGAAAAACTTACCCACTGACCCATTAGATTTTGAGCGCTGATGCCCCAATGTAGTCCATCGGCCCAGTCCATCTCTGCACCTGGGATCCTCTTCACTGCCTGTAGTCCATCCCTAATTCTAATAATGGCCCACCTTGCACACAGAAAACCCAATAATTGAGCAGTCACTTTTTTAAAAGTTGAATTCCTGGGGTTACAAATTCTCTTGAGTCTGTACATCAAACTGTAGATGAAGATCTGAACCAAAAAGCTTTTCTCCTACTGGTTAACAAATAGAAAGTTTTGGGAGTGCCACTTCTGAGCTCTTCAGTTCAATAATGGTCACAGGAAAATATAACTTTGGTCGCAATGAAACACAATAAACATTGCTTTAATAAGCGTTCTTCAGCTCTGAGCTATTGCTTTTGTGAAAGGCCTAATTTTGAGCCTCAGTACCATGTTCCAAGGAGCATATGGCTGCATTCCAGATTATTGGAGTCAGGATCAGGTGAGGAGACAGCATAGGGCCGTCAAACTCAATGATATTACCCAAAGTCAGTGTTTTACAGATTTTGAAAATTAAATGATCAGATGTCTCTCACAATCACAGGATGAGAGGCATCTTCCACAAAGTGTTCTTTTAAAATAGAGTTGTTGTTATATTGCAGCAGCTAATTTACACATTGCCAGATCCAGTAAACAGCAAGTGGTAATAATTACATTATCTGTTACAGTAATATTCACTAAGGGATAAATATTGGCTTGGATACCGGAGAGAACTTCTTAGAAGTAATCTTGATCCAGATTTTTTTGCAGGAATTACAGGAGTGGAACTTGAAATTGCAGTCTTCTGAAATGGTAGATTAATTTCCAAAGTTATTACTTGCCTTGCAAGGATTTTCTTGACATTCATGCGGTAAAGATGTGAAAACTGGGGTGTCAAGAGCATGTCAATGTAGCATGGACTTTGATGGAAGATTATTAGTGTATTTGAATTTGCACTCCGGTAAAGGTTCATCTTCATGCAATATCCCATTTAGAGAATTTTTTAAAGTTGATCAGATCTTAGCCCAGTCAATGGGAAATGCAATTGCGAGCAAGTTAAGTTTCTTCATATCCCATTCCCCACAGGCTCTTGAGTTCAAAATCTACTCTGATCTTCTTATGCACTGCTTTGTGGCTGTAAATAATCCCAGAACACTACTTGAAAAAATGAGCAGGAGCATTCTCTCTGCTGTCTAGGACAATGTTAATCCCTCAGCCAAATCACTTGAACAAGCATCTGATCATTAACATATTGCTTTGTTTTTGGGACCTTGTTATGTGCAAACTGCTTTTTTTCGACATTACTACAACAACTATAATTGTAAAGGACTATTTAACAGGCTGCAAATCTGTTTGAGACAATCTGTAGAAGTAAAACGTTCTATGTAAATGCATGTCTTTCTTAGTTCTGTAGAAGACTTATTATCTGTTAAAACTCGGGCATGAGATGAATGACTAAAGGTGCAGCTAGAGGCATTTTGGGCATATTGTTGAACAAGAAGTTCAAAACCGTGACCTTCACAAAAACAATAGCTTGCATATATATTGCACATTTAATATTGTTGAAGTCCCAAAGAATTGCATGTTGGTGAAGCTGTACCTGTTTGATTGATGGCTTGTGGCTAGCACAAAGATGACCATTTTTGAGTTTGAGATTTTCATTAAATTACAGCATGAAAAACCAATCTCCAGTATTAAAATCAAACCAATGGCAAATGTCCTTTTTCAATCAGGCATATGTACTTTTATAATTCTTGAATTTATTTTCGTGTTTCAAAAGAATCTCAATGACTTCATCAGAGGAACTTGCTGGGAGGACATTCTAAACTCAACAGTGCATGGTGTTCAGTTAAGGAATTTTCTAGGATAAGGCAAACAGCCTTATCTGAATGTAGACATGTCAAAAAAAAGTTAATCTGCCCTTCAGCAACCGTTTTTTGAAAGAATTAGGAAATCCATTACAATTTGTCAGCTGCCACATTTCAATAGTTCACCAAATCTACTTAATAAGTAAATTAGCCGTATGGATTGGATAGATCCAAATGGTTGACTTCAGTTTGATAGTAAGAGTGCTGCAATTTGAGTCAGAGTCCACTGGGATCCTGTTCTTGATTTTTATCCTGCACCCACTGTTCAAAATGCTAATGCATGAACATCGGGTGGAAAGGGGATTGGGCACAACTGTAAATTATTGAACAATAAGATAGCCAGCCAGTGTTTGCTGTCATACAAATGAACAACATCACTTGAGCAAAATATCCATAAGGTAAAGGCAAGAGTACATTAAGCATCACAAATTTCAGGATGAAGTGACGGGAAGTGAAATCTGTCTTTACCAATTATGTAAAATGGGCTCCCAGTGAATCAGTGACTTAGAACATAAGAACTAGAAGCAGGAGTAGGCCATCCAGCCCTTCGAGCTTGCTCCGCCATTCAATAAGATCATGGCTGATCTTTTTGTGGACTCAGATCCACTTAACCGTGCTCTCACCGTATCCCTTAATTCCTTTATTGTTCAAAAAAAAATCTACCTTAGCTTTAAAAATGTTTACTGAAGTAGCATCAACTACTTCACTGGGCAAGGAATTCCATAGATTAACAGCCCTCTGGGTGAAGAAGTTCCTTCTCAATTCAGTCCTACATCTTCTCCCTCTAATCTTGAGGCTATGCCCTCTTGTCCTAGCTTCACCTGCCAGTGGGAACATCCTCTCTGCTTCTATCTTATCTATTCCCTTCATAATTTTATATGTTTCTGTAAGATTCCCCCCTCAATCTTCTGAATTCCAATGAATATAATCCCAATCTACTCAGTCTCTCCTCATAAGACAATCCCCTCAACTCTGGAATCAACCTAGTGAACCTCCTCTGCACCCCCTCCAGTGCCAGTACATCCTTTTTCAAGTAAGGAGAACAAAACTGCACACAGTACTCCAGGTGTGGCCTCACCAGCACCTTGTACAGCTGCAACATAACCTCTCTGCTTTTAAACTCAATCCCTTTAGCAATGAAGGACAAAATTCCATTTGCCTTCCTAATTACTTGTTGTACCTGCAGACCAACCTTCTGTGATTCATGCACAAGGACACCCAGATTCCTCTGCATAGCAGCATGCTGCAACTTTTTACCATTCAAGTAATAGTCCTTTTTACTATTACTCCTACCAAAATGTATGACTTCACATTTATTTACATTGTATTCCATCTGCCAGACCTTTGTCCACTACCTCAGTGTATCTATGTTCCTCTGTAAGGTTTCACAGTCCTCTGCACACTTTGCTCTGCCACTCATCTTAGTGTCATCTGCAAACTTTGACACCCTACACATGGTCCCCCAACTCCAAATCATCTATATACATTGTAAATAATTGCGGTCCCAACACCGATCCCTGAGGCACACCACTAATCACTGATTGCCAGCCAGAATAGCACTCATTTATCCCCACTCTTTGCGTCCTGTTAGTCGACCAATCCTCTATCCATGCTAATACTTTACCCCTAACGCCATGCATCCTTATCTTATGCAGCAGCCTCTTGAGCGGCACCTTGTCGAAGGCCTTTTGGAAATCCAGGTACGCCACATCCACTGAGTTCCCATTGTCCACCTTGCTCGTAATGTCTTCATAGAATTCCAAAAGATTTGTCGAGCATGACCTGCCCTTCATGAACCCATGCTGCATCTGCCCAACGGGACAATTTCTATTGAGATGCCTTGTTATTTCTTCCTTGATAATAGACTCAAGCATCTTCCCTACTACAGAGGTTAAGCTAACCGGTCTATAATACCTCATCTTTTGTCTACCTCCTTTTTTAAACAGTGGCATCACATTTGCCAATTTCCAATCTGCTGGGACTGCCCCAGAGTCCAGCGAATTTTGGAAAATTACCGCCAGTGCACCTGCTATTTCTCCTGCCATCTCTTTTAATACCCTAGGATGCATTCCATCAGGGCCAGGAGACTTATCAATCCTTAGCTCCATTAGCTTGCCCAACACTACCTCCTCCGTAATAATGATTGTTTCAAGGTCCTCACCTACCTTGGTCTCTTTGTCAATTACTGGCATGTTATTAGTGTCCTTCACTGTGAAGACCGATACAAAATACCTGTTCAATGCCTCAGCCGTTTCATCATATCCCATAACTAAATTCCCCTTCTCATCCTCTAAAGGGCCAACGTTTACTTTAGCCACTCTTTTTCGTTTTATATATTTATAGAAACTTTTGCTATCTGTCTTTATATTCTGTGCTAGTTTTTTCTCACGTCTGTCTTACTTTTCTTTATAGCTCTCTTTGTGGCTTTCTGTTGACCTTTAAAGTTTTCCCAATCTTCTAGTTTCATGCTGCTTTTGGCCACTTTGTATGCCTTCTCTTTCAATTTGATAGCCTCCCTTATTTCCTTAGACACCATGGCAGATTACCCCTTTTCTTACAGTCCTTCCTTTTCACTGGAATATACTTTTGCTGAGCACTTTGAAAAATTGCTTTGAAAGTCCTCCACTGCTCGTCAACTGTCCCACCATGAAATCTTTGTTTCCAGTCTACTTTAGCCAAGTCCTTCCTCATTCTATTGTAGTCCCCCTTGTTCAAGCACAGGACCCTGGTTTGGATTTTATCTTCACACTCTCCATCTGTATTCTGAATTCAACCATACTTGCTTTGTATCAGCAAGTTTTTCTTCTTGACTAATCGGATGCAAGATTATGTAAGTTACAATTTTGCCGTGATGCTATTTGTGGAACTGGCAGAGATCAACACCTCCTTCGAGGCTTTAAGTGAGCAAGGGAGTGCAGGCACTTAATATGATTAAAGAAAAACTACCAGCATCTTAATTTTTTTTTGTTGTTTTGAGGCTCAGTTATAGAAATCTCTGCTTGACTTTGGTTATTAAATGCAGCTTATCTGATAAAAGTCATCTGCAGCATGCAATAATGTTGCTTCTGTAAAGTGTCCTGTAAGAATACAGTTGTAAAAATTTATGAACAAGTGGACTTCACAAGAATTGAGAGGCTACTTATCAAAAGCTATTTATAAAAACCAAAAGAACTGCGGATGCTGTAAATCAGGAACAAAAACAAAAGTTCATGGAAAAGCTCAGCAGGTCTGGCAACATCTGTGAAGAAAAAATCAGAGTTAACATTTTGGGTCCAGTGACCCTTCCTCAGAAGCAATTTATAAATTATGTATCATTTGACCCAAATCATGCCATAAAGGTAAATGTATATCTCCTACTCACAAAAATTTTCCATTAATTTTGAGCAGGTTTTCTCAATGCCTGAAATCAGCCAAAACCCACATAAAAGACGACAGATGTAAATTGCATTTGAAATTTTATTGTAAATCAAAATTTGGTGATTTTTAGCATTGGCTTAAACAATATCAGATTGGAGATTGAATCAAGGCCAATTGAAATACTGAGTAAGCTACATTTCCAGAATTTTGTGTACATTTGTGGCAATCGAGGAACGTCTTCAATCAAACTTATTAAAATCACAAACCCACAGTCAGCATAACTTAGTTAAATACTTTGAAACATTAAAACTGATTTACTTTTGATTTTGTTGACTTATGCTTATGAGCGCTAACATTCGTCATGTAATCGTTTCTAAAAGTTGTAAGTAAAGTTCCCTTAGTGATGTTTCCTTTCACTTTAAGAATTATAATGGCAGCTCCATCAGCGTGGGTTCCTGAGCATATTTGGGTGCTCTGCAATTTCCAGATTTCATCGTAAATCAGGTCGCAGGAAGTCATGGTGTTGCTGTGTCCCTTGGTAGCAGTGAACGTCTCAGTTATTTCATCGCAATTGAGGAAGGGAAATCTAGACCATTACATATGATTATGCAAAATAAGGTTTTGGCAGAAACTTTCCCTTCAAGAAAACAGTAAAATTTCAAGAGCAATTTGCTCTCAGGTTCCCAACTGCACTTGAAGTAGAAACTCTATCCCAGTAGGTTTATTCCAGTGTACCTATTATAGTTTAGACTTTCTTCAGTGGTCACTGGGGTTAGATGAGAATCTCTGTTGCTAAAACTCAGGCCACTTGAAAAGTTATACAACCAAATAATGACATATTGCTTTCAATGCATCATGTATAGCTACACACAGCTCACTATTCGGTCTAAAGCATCAGGAATACATTTCTCAGATTTAAAAGGCAATAGCGATTAGCAGAAAGGAGTTCCGTGAAAAAAACTCATTTGGTTGTCATAGAAACGTGCTCTGAAATAGTTAGCACTGATTTCCATGGCTGAAACAATTTAAGAGAAATATTTTCATCTATGTGTAACATTTGGACAAAAACAAGTTTAGTAAAATCAATAATAAGTAATCCCCACCATGTGTATTTTCTGCCAAGCATGCATTTGCAAGACCACCTTCTCTGTGCTGCAAAATGGGAGGAAGTCTCATAAATGCTAGTTCATCATGAAGTAAGAACCTGTGTACCAAGTTAAAGTAGTGATATCCAGAACCAGAATGGGTACAGAGAATCTTTGTTGGCAGCCATTGGAAAGAGCTTGTTTACTTGGAACCTGCAAAGGACAATTTGAACTAATTATGTTTTCAGGGCATTCTAAAATAACCAAACCATAGAAATGATTTTCATGGTCTGACATTTATGCTTTAAGCACATTTGCGAATTGTAGGTAAATAAAGGAATGGTTGTTTATTACAGGGTAATCCCATTTACATCCTGCATGCAGCATGGTGTTTAATGTCCACGTTCTCTAGGATTTCCTATGTGTGTGAGGGCAGCCACAACACGGTGTAAATGTAATTACTTCAAACTGTTTTCGGCCATGTTTTAAGGTTAGAAAAATAAATCATCTGCCCACAGGCCATAGGGGCCGGTGCCAAAGCTAAAGTCTATCACTGAGCTGTATGCTAGGCTTCAGATGGAAGCAATTAAACTCCAGCTGAGGTATTCTGCTGGGAAAGCGGCTGTCACAAAATCACTCTCAGGAGATGGTTTACTGAAACTCATTCAATCAGTGAGCATTTTATAATCCATTTTTTACTTTTCCTACAGATAGATGTGGAAAAGTCACATACAAAAAAAACTTTTAAAATACCAGGTTGTAATATTTCACATGCTGCTTTTTAAAATAGAATCACTCTCTAAAAGTGGCCTCTAACAATGTGACTTATTGTCTAACCTGCAATAACCCTGCCGACCACAGCAGAGCTCCATAAGGAAGGCTTGCCATTGCTGTTGGAGATAGTGTCAGAAGAGTAAATTTGCAGTAAGTTATATAGAATATACAACACATAAGTTTGGCAAAATCAGAGTTATGTTCCACACAAATCTCCTCCAATGCTATCTGCCTCACTTCAGCCTTTCTGCAGCCCTTTTTAAAATCTGATGATTCAACTCTTATTTAGAGAGTTCCATTTGAATCCAATCAGTTGCAATTAAACAGGTATGCTTCTCTCTGTAACAGAGTTTCTATAGTTATTGTACCAAGATGCTCAGTGAGATGCAAATGGAAAAATAAAAGAACGCTTCAGAGTAAGGAGATGGCAAACCAAGTTGCTTCAGTTCTGAGCTACACAAATATTTTGTTGACCAGAGTATCTTTGGGGATCATTTTAACATTTGTTGAACGTGTAAAAGAGACCCATTTGCATTAACTAACTGCTTTCCTTTCCATTGTCTACCACCCTTTATATAAGATTGGCCAAATGTTAATTTTTTTACGCTTACTCTCCAATTTCACTTGAGTGAGACAATATTGTCAGACAAAGGGATTATTTTCTGTCCAAATGATTACTTTCAACTGCAATGATGAAAATTTCATAGAAAACTGCTACTTTCTGCTTGTGCATTGGTATACTCAGTTTCACTTCACCTATTTTGGTGCTTCTACCGGTTTTAAATATTTCAGACTGCTTGTCTGACATCCAGTATTAGATGAATGAAAGTTTTTGTTTCATCCAATTAAGCATTGGGAAAATTGAAGACAATGTCTCTGGATCCCGTCAAAGATTATTGACTCCATCCTGCTCCCTGGCACCAACGAGTTTGAGCCAGCTGTTTGCAATATTGCTATTTGAACCCAAGATAAGCTTAAACCAAATAGCCACTAAAAATACTTACTTCCAATTCTGCAATATCACAAGATTCTGTTCCTGCCCATCTGCTGCTGAAACCCCTATCCATGCCTTTTATTACCTCTATACATAACTTCATGATTTGGTGGAAAACAAGTTGAATTTATACTGGCATTTGAAAATGATGGCTTTGGTCATCTTTATATTATTTAGATGAAATGTTCATTCATCCATTAATACAGTCTGACAGCAGAGAGGTGGTTGAGACGTTAAGGAAAGAGGTGGAAAGCAGAGCTGGATATTGTTAACAGCATGTGGAAGCTGGTTTATTTTCTCTGAATGATATCACTGAGAAAAACCAAGTAGATGGATAACATAAAGAAACTAAAACTAGATCCTTGGAGTTGTTGAGATGACAATATGGGGGAAGAACAGGAACTGTAGCTGGAGGCTTTGGGTTAAACTTTTATTTATCTGGCCTATTGGGTGCAGAGCATGACCAAAAGACACAGGAATACCTGAAGTGGAAATTCCAGCACCACGCGCGTGATGTCATGACTTGAACCAAAATGAAAATCATAACTTCCAATCAGGTAGACAGATACTAGTGAAGACCACAGGACTGAGAAAGACTGTGGTGGGATTTGCAATGAGGTCAACTGGGAGAGACTGTGGGAAAGTGGATCGCTGATGGTGGGATGGAAATAATCATGACCCTCAAAGTGATGGATGATTGGAAGCCTGGTGATGGGATTGTGATTTTGGGAGGAAGGTTGGAGAGCATTGGGAAGGTGGTAACCAGTCACAAATACTCCTTAGGCGAGTACCTGAAGAGTTTGCTAAACCCATCTATTTCAAAATAATTTTCTTATGAAATTTTGTGCCTCACTAAGTTTAGATTCAAGATAGATTGGTCAAGGAGAAGGCAAAGTTGAAGAGAAAATGATCAAGTTAGGAGTTTGTCAAATGTAATTTTTTTTTTTCCTTATTGATCTGCTGTCTATGTAACATGCGATCTTATTTATTCACGAGATGTGGGTGTTGCTTGCTAGGCCAGCATTTATTGCCTATCCCTATTTGTCCAGAGGTAGTTAAAATGTCAGCCACATTGCTGTGGGTCTGGGGTAACTTGTAGGCCGGTCTAAGTAAAGATGGCAGTTTCCTTCCCTAAAGAACATTAGTGAACCAGATGGGTTTTTCCCTTGACAATCAGCAATGGTTTCATGGTCATTGTCAAACACTTAATTTCAGATTTTTTTGAATTCAAATTCCACCACCTGCCACAGTAGGATTCAAACCTGGGTCCCCAAAATATTACCTGGGTCTCTGGATAAACAGTCCTGCAATAACACCACTATGCCATTACCTCCCCATATTCTACTGTACTTCCAACATAGTAGAGAAGTGTGCTAACCTGTTTGCCATTCGATTTAGTGCCAATTCTTGAAGCGATTCTAAACTTTCAGAATTATGCTTTCCATATCTATGCATAGAATCTTTTCAAAATGGTTTCATTTGATAAATTTAAATGTTGCTTTATAGAATCAAATATGACTGCCGTCAGATCATTTATGGCAATTTTATTCCTGTGTTTAAGATATTTTCACATTGCATTCAACATCATATGATCAGTCTTACAAACAGATTATCTGATTTTCAGAATATGATAATAAAATCAATAAAACCTCTTGGTTGCCTTGGTTGTCATCAGGCCAAAAATCAAAATAATAAAGATTTCAATAATGTCACTGTTAGGGTTCTGATATTTCAGATAGTGAAAATTATTTCACTCCCTTTTTTCTTTATTAATCAATTCTCTTTAAGCCTGTTCCTGATGATTTATCTTGACAACGAAGAATAAAAGAAAGTTGAGTAAATAATTCAAACATTTGATAAATCATTATTAGAAGTCTTTAATGTGCTGCTCAGTATAGATTTTGTGGAAATAAACCCTTGCCTTCCTTTGAATTTGCTCTGGAGGTGAAGTAATTGATAACTTTTCATGGGAACTCCATTAAGATTTCTCCTCTCAGTTGCTCATTTGCTTTTACTACTCTTGATTTTTTTTTTTAAAAGGCTTGCTTCCCTTACTTTTGGCTATAAAAGGCTTCTTGAAACTTGTTTTTGTGGTTTCTCCGGAGGAGTTTTGTGTTCAGAGATGTTTCCTTTGAAGCAGCTGTTTAGGTCTGTGGCTTTTCAGGCTGCTAGCTGGTATTAAAGCTGCACTGATGGTTTAAATTTTTTTAAGCGTTTTTTTGATCCATTCTTCTCCAGATGATTGTGTGTCTGTTTCTTGATATTTATTGTTGCCACAATTTCCTAGTTAGTGAATCACCTATCTATCACCATCTTTTATTGCATGATTTAAGGCCATGCAGAGAGTTTGGTTTTGAGACAAATTGATAGAGGAAATGATCTGATCACAAACTGTCTTTAGGCATAGACTCCAAAGTAACACTATTTATTATATATTTAGACTAATACTGCTATCTTCACCTGTTCATATCTTAATCAATCTTTAGTTTGTTCTAACTGCACGCATCATGCTATAAAACTCTGTGATTAGCAGCTCCCTGATGTTAGTTGCAAGGTTGCTGTAGGATCCTGAAGCCCTTTCTCAACATAAATTTGACAAGATCTCGATTCCATTAGGATGCGGGGATCTGGCCAAATAGAGTTTATGTTGAAAACCCGAACATCTACGAGGCATTCAGTCCCTCAATTGTTATTAAGGTTCCTTTCTACCTTCTTGAAAGTAACTCATTTTAGTTAAAGTGCAGCTCATGGTATCTACATTGAATGGACATCAAGAGAATAACCCAAAGGGTCAATGAAAAGGAGGCAGAAGAGGAAGGTGGCATGGCCACTGAATGGATTATTGTCTGAAGGCCAAGAAACACAAGATATAATAGTGGATTAGATTAGAACCTAAACAATTTAAATGAAATCCACCACAAAATTATTCTTAAGTAAATGCAGGTTCTGAGGTATGCAAATATATGAACATAAGACTGATTATAAATATTATTAATTGCTGCATTTCAGGGTAATTCAAGGTGTACAAAGTAATGTGAATTTTTTCTAAAAATGAGGTACATAAATGCACATTGTTCTATTCTAAAAAATATTATACTGAGTCTGAAGGTGGACTATTCTGAGCTACCAAATGCACGTGAAAATACTTCTGAACTAATTCTTACCATAGAGACTGCTTTGAGGGTGCCTGGAACCAGAGATTGACAGTGTTCTTATGCATACTCATAGTTATTCATGCATATAACAGGAGTGATGGCTGAAACCGTGTTAATCAACAATGATCCTTTCACATTGTGTGCAAATTGTGGATCACTGCACTGGGCAGGAACACTGTGAATGTTCATGGAAGTGTTTTTCTGACATATTTTGAATAAAAAATAACGAATGGTGCATGTCCAAATTGTCAAGACTCAAAAATAATGAACTGGTGAAGGGATCATTTGCATTCAGGCACTCCCTTCTCACTTTTCCAAATTGTTTAACCTAGAATGACTCGGATGTTACAATTGTGTTACTAAAAGCATTGAAGAGGCATTTTATACACAAGATAAAATATGGAGCACAAATAATTGTGAGAGAGAGTGACTGATAAAAGTACACACTAAATTATAAAAACATACAAATGTATAAATCAGCAACAGGAGTAGGTAATTCAGCCCCTCAAGCTTGCTCTGCTATTCCATTAAATCAAAGCTGATCTGAGTGTAACCTCCAGGCTACATTCCCAACTACTCCTGACAACCTTTCAAGCCTTTGCTGAACAAAAATCCATCAAACTCTGATTTCAAATATTCAAGGACTCTACTTCCATCACCTTTTCACAAGAGAGTTACAAAGACTCATGACCCTCTAAGGGGGAAAAATATTCACCAGGTTCTGTTGTAAACGGGCAACCCCTAATTTTTAAAAAGTGACCTTATAGTTGTATATTCTCCAATAAGAGCAAACCTCCTCTGCACATCGACCCTGCCAAGACCCTTCAGTATATTATAAGTTTCAATTAAGTCACACTTTATTTTTCTAAATTCCAATGGATAGAAATCCTAACCTGTCAAACCTTTCCTCATAGGACAACTACCCTTTCCAGGTATTAGTTCGGTAAATCTTCTCTGAACTGTCTCCAATGCATTTAAATCCCTGCTTACATAAAGTGTCCAATACTTCGCTCAGCACACCAGATACAGTTTGACCTGCATTATTGAAGCATGGCCTCCCTACTTTTTAATTTAATTTCCCTTGCAACTTTCCATTAGCTTTTGTAATTACTTGCTGTACCTGCACACTAGCCTTTTAGGATTCCTTCATGAGGACGTCCAGATCACTTTGCATCTCAAAGCTCTGCAATCTTTCAACATTTAAAAAGCTGCAACATTAGTTCATGCCAAATGCATACAGATGGTTTGTACCTCTAAACAGCATTTGGGATTACTAATGATTACAGACCTTTTAACTTTTAAGAAGTCATAGAACTAATCACCTAAAATTATCATGTGCAGAATCCAATTTTAATCAAAAAAAAAGCAAACCGATATGACGAACCAAGCCAACATCTACACTTGACGGTTTGAAATATGGAAAAAGGTAATGTCTCTCTCACTCACACACACACACACACACAAACACAAACACACAAACATAACAAATAATTTTTCTGGTGTTCCCAACTGCCAGGTGATCAGTATCTTTTCATAATCCAAATGCTGTACACTGCAACATAAAGATACAAATAAAGATCACATATTAAATTACAACAGATCCAGAGGGGAGCAGAGAATGAGAAACAATGGCCTAGAATTCTGAGGAGTGGCATTTGCAGTCAGATCATAGTCAGTTAAGCCAGTGGAGATTTGTTGGCCCTCAGAGTATTCAAGCCATTGGCGGGGAAAGAGTTAGCTTTGGGTGTTGAGTCGAGTGAGCTGTTAGATCCAGCACTATTGTGTGGATGGATAGGAGAAGACACTCAAGAGGGTCTCTGGTCGATAAGGTGGTGTAGGATGTCAGGTGTCTGTGTATGTAAGGGCTAATGAAGAGGTTTAGTTGTGAGGTGGAGGTTTTCAGCTTAATAGTTATCCAGGATTTAAGATTTTAATTCTCCAACTTTCCCACATAACTATGAACTTAAAGGAAGATTGAACCATGCAAATTCTCCACCTGCAATGTATGCTTTCAGGAGGCTCCACATGCAAAAGAATTGCGCATCAAAATCTTCCATTTTAAAAGACAAAGAACAGTACAGCACGGGAGCAGGCCCTTTGGCTCACCAAGACTGCACCGAGATATGATGCTTTTCTAAACTGAAATTCTTTTAGGTCTAGACAGTCCATTGCCCTCTATTCCCTGCCTATTTATATATCTGTCAAGATGCCTCTTAAACATTGCTCGTGTATCCACCTCCACCACCTCTTCTGGCAACGCATTCCAGGCACTTCTCGCCCACTGTGGAAAAAAAAGCCTGCCTCTCACATCTCCTTTAAACTTAAGAGAGATAGCAAGAACTGCAGATGCTGGAGTCAGAGATAACACAGTGTGGAGCTGGAGGAGCTCAGTGGGCCAGGCAGCATCAGAGGAACAGGAAAGCTGTCCTGACCTGAAACGTCTGCTGCTGCCTGGCCTGCTGTGTTCCTCCAGGTCCACACTTTTTTATTTCTTTTCAACTTAACTCCTTTTACCTTAAACCTATGCCCCCCTAGTAATTGGCATTTCTACCCTGGGAAAAAGACTCTGACTTCCAATCTATCTACGCCTCTCATCTCCTGGACAATTCTCACAGAGTCAGGGCCTCTGGGAATTCTGCATGGACCTGATGCACAGTTCCAGTATGGATAGCTCCAACAACTCGTTAGACATCAGAATGACAGAAATGGATCACAGAAAAGACCACTGGGGACATAATGTAAATATTGAGAAGGAAAAAGAAATAGAAAAGTGATGCAAGGATAGAAGCAAGGTTAATCAGGCAGCAAAGACTAAGTATGACAACTCCTTTGTGAAAATGAGGAATTACACAGTTAGACAGGACAAGAAATTAAATATTGAACAGTGGATTGAACATTTAAATTTGGAAGAAGTACAAGATGGACAGTAGTGGAGTGGCTACCTGCAATATACTAGGATTGATTTTCCTTTCAAGTGGGAATAAAACTGAAATCCAAAATTAAAGCCAGATCACAAAATGAAATCAGGTATCACACAAAGAAAATCCTGGGCTAATTGAAAATTTCCATTTCTTCATTAGGCAAATTTATCAGGAGATTTAGATCAAAGTTGGCTAAATTTGAGACACAACTCAGTCATCACCTAACTCTACTGCAGAGCAGATTTGAGGTTCCAAATGGTCTGTTCCTGTTGTTGTGCAATCTTATGTTTCTTCAGATTTATAGAAAAATCAAAACTTTAAGTTGACCAATTCTGATTATGTATCAGGTTGGTAAACTTAATTGAAGAGGATATCAAATCAAGCATATTAGATTCTATATAAGTAACTTTTCCTGATGTTCCATGATGATTTTACTTAAGAAGATTTTAGTCTCTTCTTGAATGCCTAATGGCGGGAAAGGAGTCTGGGGATTTTTTTGGAAACTGGTAACATCAAATTTTATGACAGACTGTAAGGCTCTTTACTGAATGTTTCGCAGCTGATACAGACTTGAGGAAGCACTTTTTGGAGGCATGTGTGACTTTGGAACTCTGGCTCAGGTGGTGAAGGTGGGGTTACTGAATATTTTAAAGATAAAGATGGATATTTTCTTGTTTGGCAAGGGAACCAAAGGTTGACTGGGTGAATGAGAATGTGGAATTTGAATACAAATCATTCAACCATAGTCAAGTAGTCTATTTCTGCTCCTATTTCATATGTTCATATGTTTGTATGATACATCTCGACACTGAACTGAAGGATGATAAATGAAGAATGTGAACAGCTCTAGTATCATAATCCCCAGTCAAAATTCAATTTGCCACTTTAGAGGAATAATACAATACACTATAAGACATTGCAAGCTCAAAGTTGGATTTAGCTCGGAAACAGTTGCATTTTGATGTTTATTGGTCAATTAATGAGAAAATAACCTCCTCCATGCTCTTAAGTAGCACCATTTTTGTGTTTTAAAAGTCAACCTGTTTGGACATGTTATGACACAATACATGGTGGGACAATGTGCCTGTTTCCATGCTGTATGACTGTACGACACATATGTATGGCAGATGCAACTTAAACCTGAACCTTATGTTCCAGGGGTAGCGAGACTACCAATGTGCAACAACCAGCACATAAATGAACTAGTTACCTTAGCAGACAGGTTGTCTATAATTTATTCTCAGCATGTGAATGACCAAATTAAATTAAATATGCTAAATGATTGTCCTATGTGACAATATAATCAAAACGCAAGTTAAAATAAGCTGTCACTTTATTCCTGAACATTTTAATAGCAAGTTATCATTTATCAGAAGCATACATCAATCTTACTTTAACATTGTTAAACAACTTAAGATTAGCCATCATTATTTTAAGTGTACCTTAATATTATTGCCCCGATATATTTATTAATGAAGTTATGAAGTTGTAATAATGACATTATTTAAAAAGATATAGGCAATAGGTTTGTATTACAAAAGTATACATAAATCTTCAAGAATAGAATTTTACATCATTAACATACTCGTACAGTCAGAAAAAGGGGAACTTTTGGAGCAAGTTGTGATAGGTGTGAGTTAACAGTAGAATCTATAGTGTACCAAGGACATTAGAAGGCTGTTTTGTCAGACGAGGAGAGATTTGAAAGCCAAATGCCTGATCAATAACAGTCCAGGAGCATCTGTTGATTGAAAAGATATGGAGTGAAATCCAAACTTTGTCAGCTTTCTCCATTCTGTTTTCATTTATTACATTCCTGAATTAGAGACTGAAGGATTATAATTGGATCAATCGGCTGTTCAACATCAACAGCACTGGTTTGATGTGAAATCTGATAAAGTGTTAGATTGACAATTTAGTCAAATCTAGCTCTTGGAGCTTTCGGCCGCACAGATACTTATCTTGTATAGTTTATCCAAAGTGGAGTCAATGGAAATTACTTTTTAATTTGATTAAATGTTACCCATCTGATGCCATTATTGATGGCGACATGAGCCATTTTCCATGAGAGAATCATCACATTGTTATGCCTACCCCTAACAATCATCCAATTCATATCATCACAAGGCAAATTTAACCCTTTAAGATCATATTTGTTACAGTACTCAAGAGTGACCCAAGTGCTAGCTTTTCCAGATGGCACTTAAGGCATCATTTGTGATCTGCAGTATTTATCTAATTACCAACTTTGGATCTTAAAATCTAATTATGTGGACAAACAGAATACAAGGCAGTATCGTGAAATCATATTGGTATCCACTGCTCCCTGTAGTCTCAACTTCAGATCAAACAATGGTTCCACTGTTAACAACAGGCTACTGCTTGAAAATATCCCCAGGTCATATGTATACAAGATCTGTTGCCCCCATGCAGGAGAGGAGTTAGAAGAACTGTGCCAATGGTGACTCTGATGCATACAATTTATATTGCAAATAGTTTTAGGATGCTGAATATGCACACCAAGCAGTGTTTTTGGGTGTGGAATTATGACTCAAGAGCTGAGTTTCCTGCATATTCTACCTCTGGTGGTCAGTCAGTCACTGTCTCTGATTTGCAGAAGTATAATTCCATCAGATACATTGGACAGTAATGGAATTTCTAAAATTAATTTACTTTTACTATTATGAAAAGATAGATGCCCTTGCTTGTTTTTATCCCATATTTACAACTGAACACCTGAGAAATATGCCCTGTACATTATTGAAGTATATGTGAGCCTCTGCGTGGCTTAAAGTGAGTTGCATTTAGCAGTATGACTTAGGTCTGCTGAATAAGCAATGCACTCTTAGCCAGTGGTCAGAGATAATAATTTGTAGGTTACCCCCAAGTTTAATGTTGGATCATAGTGAATATCAGAGTTAACCCATTGAATTATTTTGATGAAGTTGCTCCCTAGTTTTTGTCAAATTCTGTTTAAAGTGTTTTCACTTGAAAGCTGGTTATTTGTATCTGAATTCCATCTGGTTCATGCCTTAATATGATACAAGCACAATATTTCACTGATTGCATTAAATTTCATAACTAGTAATGCAAATAAAATGTGGAATTTCTCTCAGCATAGACTAGCGATACCATCAAATTTACTATTTTCTCTTTGTGGAAAAAGAAAGTTTACTATGAAGAAATATATAGAGTTCTTATGAGTTTAGGAACTTAAAACCAATGATACACTTTTGAAACGTAGTCACTATTCAGCAAACAGTACACACTCAACAAATTCCCACAGCAGCAATCTCAATCATAACCAGAGAATCTGCCTTTAATGATAGTAATTAAACGCTATATATTGGTCATGATACCACCATGCCTCTTCAAGATAGTGCCATAAAATCTCATATTTATGTAAGAAAGTAGACAGGGCCTCAGCCAAATACCTCTCTGAAAAAGAGCTCCGCTTCCTAAACACTCCCTCAGTAATGAGCAGAATCTTCAGTGTTGATTTTTGTGCATTAGTTTCTGGCAAGGTACCCGAGCCCTAGCCTTTTGACTCAGAAACAAGAGTGCTCGAAACTCAATCAGAGCTGCAAAATATTCAAAGTTGACAGAACCATATAAAATAATAAACCATACTGAATTATCCCAGTGATAACACCAGTGGGAATAAACTCAATGTTGGTGATCATTAGCCATTCATTCAATCTAAATGAATACAACAGATACAAGAACAAAGTTTGCTCCCTGGCCTGCAGCTTTTAGTATTTCTACTAAATATTTGGACAGTTTTAGCAAAATGTCCAAATTAAAATTATTGTTACCATCATATTTAGAAACACAAGCTAGAGTATTCAATGTGCATATATTTTAAACTCAAAGGATTGCAGTATGAAATGATATCAAGCTGATATTTAATCTCTTCTGCTTTTAAAAATTGAATTCTGTTTAGGTTAGAAACACAAAAAAAAACTACTGTGTTGTCACGAATCTTGTAAATATGTAGTGATAGCAAACATTTAAAAAAGAACATACATTTATTCTTCACCTGAATGCCAGTTCCTAGCTTACTTGATGCTTCATCCTGAGCTGTTTCTTATGCAGTTTTTGTCCATGGTATTGTACTATTGTCTTTCACTCTCAGACAGAGGATAAATAGAAAGTTCCCAAATCTACCTAAGCTGGAATGGGAATTGAATACATGCCGTTGGCATTACTTTAAAAAGTACTGCTTTAAAAATGTTAAAAAGAGATTCAAATTTCTAGTTATGAGCTGAAAAAATTGCATAGCAAGATGACACATAACACTCTGGTACATTCCATCAAATTAGAGCTCTTCTAGCAAACAGTCCACATTTGCTTTCAGCTTCCAATGAGTTCTTTATCCCCATTTTGTCAAGTTATAACTTCAATGACCAACTCCAGTCATTTTCCTAAGTTTTTGAAGATTTCCTTAAATTCACCTGCAGCAGTAAAGTCTGCTCTGATGATGCTTCCTCCACATGGTCATGACAGAACTAAGCTACCAGAACCCTTAGATGGCTGCTGGATGCATTCCTTCAACAAGAGACTGTCTCCTCCCTTCATTTAGCTGCTGTAGTTGGCAAGTCAGATTCAAGCAGCCTCTTCTCACTCTTAATCACACAGAACCTCTGTTATATATCTGTAAGATTCACTGATTTGAAGGGAAACCTGATCTCAAAAATGGCTTCCTTTACCCTCTTCGTCAAGACAAAGTGAAACATGCTAGCCTTGTATCTCGGTAGAAACACTAATTCACCCTTGCAACTCTTCAGGAATTCAATCTAAGCTTTTGTTTGATTTTTTAACAATCAAACCACCCATGCTTGCAATCAGGCAGATATGATGCCCTTCATTCAGCCCAAATTTAAAAATACTTCCCAAAACAATGATCTTCACAGTTGTAACTTTGGCATTTCACTATTTTTTGTGAGCAAAGAGGTCCAGACTTTCATTACTTTTCTATGAACGAATGTTACTCGACATCACCCTGAATGCTATACCTTTATAATCATTTTTATAAGTTTAAGGTTAGGCCCCATGTGCTAAATCCATTACCTCTCCAGAAGAAACAAATTTTATCCACCTATCTACTTTAATCATCTCAATTAGATTCCCATTTAATCTTCTATTCTATAAGAAATATAAATCTAGTTAGTTTATGTAACATGCCTCATAGTTAAGCCATTTCAGCCCCTCTTTATTTTGATGTGTCTGTGCTACACACCTTCTAACGCCATTATACCCTTCCTGGTCTATGGCACTAAATACAAAACACAGTGCTCTTGATGCATGTGAACCAGACTTGAATCTGTAACATTTTCACTGCTTCACGTTTAAGATAAGAGTTAACATTCCATTAGTCTACTTACCATTTTTGTACCACTTCACCCTACAACAAATACCATTTTAAATATAAAAGTCCATGTAATCATTAAACATATTTAACAGTGTAAGACAGTTGCTGTAATTGTAAAAAATACTAAGCCTGCGTCTTTAAAGCAAAATAGAAGAGCTGCCCATGAACCAAAATCCAAAAGATTTATAGCATCACGCCAAAAGATAAAACTTCAGACATTTATCTATTATTTGATGACAGGTATGATGGGTTTGCTTACAACGTACTTGTGCTAGCATGTCTTGCAATCTTGAATAAACAATATCATACCATCCATTTACACTTTATATAATCAAAGCAATGTAAGTAGTCTACTTGGGACTGATCTTGTGATCCGGTCTCCTCAACTGTGCTAGCAGCGAGCATTCTGTCCGATCTGATGATGAGTCAGAAGGCAACATACAAATCACCAAGGACACCAAGTTTACCTCCTACTATCCTTTTCTTCAGCTGGCAGCACCTGTAGCTGGTGAAAATATTGCTACCATGTGAAACTCTACTTCCCATTGAACAGTTTTTTTTCCTTGAATGCTCAAAAAGTTGGAAATAGCTGGCAATCTTTTCATAATATAGCTCTCTTTTACTTGCTTGCCATGAGAAAGAACAGAGGGAACAATAATAGGACGAGTAGTCATATATATATTCAAGAACAGAAGTTATTTGTATCTATCCAAGGCAGCAGCACAATAGCTAAGGACTCTGCAAGGGCTACAGGCAACAACAGGAAGATCAAAACCCTTTGTGAAAAAAAATGGGATTGCCAATGTATAAATCCATTACATTCACATAAACTTTGTGCTGTCTACTAATTTAAATTAATGTGGTTAGATTAACCTTAGTGTTTGATTGGCTGCATTCCGGAACAGGGAGTACAAAATCACGTGACGCTACCCTGTTCTACTTTAAACTAACCAATGCCTCCTGAAAGGCTTGAGTGGGTGCAATTTGCACGGAGCATGTTCTATAACTCATCTTATAAGTGATTATGACATTGGAAAGACACAAGTATCTTACAACACAGCAGAGATCAGGCTCTAAATGTTGGGAAAACTGCACTGGAGGCCTCAGTAAATTCAGCATGGCACTCCTCTCAGTAGACTGGCACCTTCATCCTCTCATCTCTTGCTTCACATTAGTTTTTTCTCCTTTCTTAGTTCCATCTTCTTCGCTCCTACAGTTCATACCTTCCACGTCCTCAGTTCATGTCACCATTCTTCTCCCTCTCTGACAGCAACTTTTCAGATTGACAAGCTTAGCTGGTGTTAGAATTGTTTTCTCTCAGAAGAAAAACAAAACAAAACTCTGTTTTAAAGCTAAATTAATTCAGTGCAAGTTTGGGAAAAATCACAAATGCTCAATGCCGGGAAAATCGCAGAAAATATTGGAAATGAAAATCAGGTCTGCCAACATCTGAATGAAGAAAGATCTGGTAGATAATTTAGTTTCTCTTTTGCTTTCTCCTCATAAAATTGAAATGTGTTTTCAAATGATGTGAACTGACGGAAATGCTGATTTTTCCAAATTCACTTTTTTTTAAATTCATTCATGGGATGTAGGTGTCACTGGATGAGCCAAAAGTTATTGCCTATTCCATTTTCCCTTGAAGATGGTGGTGAGCTGCCTCCTTGTAGTCCATTTATTGTAGATAGACCCACAATGCCACGAGGCACAGAGTTCCAAACAAATGACAATATATTTCTAGTTCAGGTTGGTATGCAGCTTGGAGGGTAACTTGTAGGTGGTGGTGGACCCATAAAATTGCTGCCTTTGTCGTTCTAGATGATATTGGTCACAGATTTGGAAGGTATATAAACTAAATAATACAATTTCAATGGTGGTTCTGGAACAAGAAGACGTGAGCTTTGAGGACAATTTGAGAAGGCTGCTATAAGAGACATATGGGATCATTGGTTTTCTAAGTATAAGCAAACAGTTGTGTGTCAAACAGTTGATATGACATGCCCAGCATGTGGATGAAAAGTTAGCCTGCTTTTGATTCCTGTGTGTTAACATACCTTGTATTCTCAGCATAGGCCACTGATTGATTGATAGATGTACTATTGTCACATGTACTGAGATACAGTGAAAAGTATTGTTTTGCATGCTATACAGGCAGATCATACCATAAAAAGTGCATCAGGGTAGCACAATACGAAAAAAAAGAGACCAACCCTTGAATACACAGTGTCTCCACTGGCAAATTCTTCAGAAGAAGGAACTCAAACCAAAACGTTAGCTTTCCTGCTCCTCTGATGCTGCCTGGCCTGTTGTGTTCCTCCAGCTCCACACTGTGTTAGGTCTGTCCAAATTGTTGTTCTCAAGCTACAGATCTTGGTTGAATGAAAACACCTATTCTATTGTGGTTTCAGAACTACAATTTATAGCATATACTGAGCCAGGGAAAAGGCTGAACAGTTTTCATCTTCACTGTCGCAGGCAGATCTTTGACATTTCTTTTTCAGGACAACGTCAGCCCAAATTAGACGTCTTGGTCCATCAGTACACACTCATTGTGAAGCCAATTACAGGTTCATTGCCTCAGTCACATTCATTTGATAGTTAACAGTAGATTCAAAAAACTTCTGTATGTTACATTGGCCTCTGAGTCACAACCTTTTGGACACGCAGACCTGTATTACAGGACACCTGAAAATCAGTTGTCATATGATGGATGTTGCAAATGACAAATGGAAGAAAGTCTCTGACTTATGGTGACTAACTATTTGGAAGGGCATTGGAAGAGGTGAACAAAAATGAAAATCTCCTCTGCTGGCCAAGAGAATCTGATATGCCAGATTGGGGCTCCTGAGACCCACTGCCTACTAGTATTATATTGCCCAACTTTTAAGCAGGTGACACCTTCTTTTGGATCAAGAAACGTATCTTTGAGACACCCAAGATCTAGGCATAGTCATCAGGGGGACCTGTTCATCACCAGATGGGACAGTCCTAACAGCATTCTCGACACACAAAACTTCCACAGTGCAATGGTTAACACTGAGTTGATCACCATGGTGCAAATCAGCATTTTGCACCATAGGATGAAAAAGACAGAAAAACAAGACATTAATTAGGCCCAGATTGGAGTATTGTTGCTAATTGCAGGCTGCAAACTTGAGGAAGGAAGTCAACATGTGACATTGAATTCCAAGGAGATTTGTTTCATTTGTACCAGACTGGTGGAAAGATGAGGCAAACTGTTTTTTTCCCTCCTCACAGCAGAGAGAGCTAAGGGAACATCTGAGAGAGATGGTCAAAACCATTAAGTATTTTGATTGATTAAATAAACAAGAAAAATAAGAAGACTAGTATTTAAAAAGCACTTTTCATCTCAAAGCAGCTTGCAACCAGTTGAATATTTCTTAAGTGTTGTTGTAATATAAGAAATGGAGAAATTATTCCACCAGCAAAAGGGTTTGCAACCAGTGGACACAAAGCAAAAGAGGATCAGAGGCAACATGAGGATGGAACAAATTATGCAATGGGTTTTACTGCAAGCTGAGGGGTTCTCCATACATTGCATGGACTGCATGATGTTCTCAGGTAAGGCAAAGGACAGAGGAATATGCTTCCTGATTGACACCTCCTGGTGCTCAGACATGGCAAGCCACCCCTCCCTGGACTGAGAATACTTTACAGTAAACTCCCATCCCTACTATGTGTGGCACAGATTCACCTCCCTCATCCTGATAGGAGTCTACATACCACCCCATGCTGATGTGAAGAATGACCTAGACGTGATTTACACCACCACAAACACACTGGAGACAAATTTCTGAGGCCGTATTCATTGTGGCCGGCAACTTCAAACAAGCCAACCTCAAGAGGGTGCTGCCAAAGTATCACCAACACATCTCCTGCCCCACCAGAGGATCAGATAATCTGGACCACTGCTACACAACCATCAAAAACACCTACCGCTCAATCCCCCGTTCACACTTCCGAAAATCAGATCACAACACTGTGTTCCTCCTCCCAGTTGATAAGTAGAAGCTGTAACAAGAAGATCCTTCACTGAAAGAAATACAATGCTGATCTGAGACAACAGAAGATCGTCACTGGGACTGCTTGGAGTCGGTGAACTGGACCATATTCAAATAGTCAGCAGAAAACCTAGACAGGTATTCCACCCCCGGCAAATGCATGGAGGTTAGGATGCCAAAGAAGTTAATCCGGGCATTCCCCAACTAGAAACCATGGACGAACTGGAAAATCCACTCCCTACTGAAGACCAGATGTGCAGCATTCAAGTCACATGACCCGGACCTATACAGGAAATCCACAGATGACCTCCAAAAAGCTATTATGGATGCCAAGAGGCAGTACCAGACCAAGCTATAGGCCTAAACCAACCACACAAGCTCTCACCGCCTGTGGCAAGGCTTAAACAACATGACAGATGCAAAATGAAGCAAAGCAAGATAGCAGGCGAAGACACATCCCTCCTTGATGCGTTCAATGCCAACATCGCAGTGACACCTGCACCGACAGCCCCATTCACACTATGCCAACTGTCACTGCTGCAGACGTCAGATCAGTCTTCTTAGGAGTCAACCCAAGGAAAGCAATTGGCTTGGACGGAGTCTCCAGCTACATACTATATCCTGTGTGGACCAACTGGTGGAGGTATTCACTGAAATCTTCAACCTTTTCCTTCTAATAGCCAAAGTTCCCACCTGCTTCAAGAAGACCACCTTTCTCTCCATACCTAAGAAAGCACATGCAATGTACCTTAATGACTACTGCCCGGTGGATCTGACCTCAATCATCATGAAGTTCTTCGAGAGGCTGGTCATGGCCCACATTAACTTCAGTCTCCCAGCCTGCCTCGATTTCCTACAATTTGCCTACCAACATAACAGGTCCACAGCAGATGTCACATCCCTGGCCCTGCACTCATCCCTGGAACATCTGGGCAACAAGGACACCTACATCAGACTCCTGCTTGTTGACTACAGCTCTACCTTCAACACCATTATCCCGTCCAGACTGATCTCAAAATTCCGAGACCTAGATCTTGGCTCTGCCCTCTGCAACTGGGTCCTGAGCTTCCTGACCCAAAGAGCGCAACCAGTGAAGGGTGACAAATGCACCTCCTCCATGATGACACTCAGCACTGGAGCCCCCCCAAGGATGTCTCCTCAGCCCCCTAGTGTACTCCCTGTACACCCATGACTTTGTAGCCAAACTGCAAACAAGCACCAGCTACAAGTTTGTTAACGATGCCACCATGGTAGCACAGATATCAAACAATGATGAGCCAGAATGCAGATAGGGGATAGAAGGCTTGGTGATGTGGTACAATGATAATAACCTCTCTTTCAATTCCGGCAAAACTAAAGAACCAATCACTGACTTCAGAAACAAGGGAGAAGAACACGCCCCCATCTGCATCCACGGAGCAGAGGTTGAGACGGTTGACAGCATCAAGTTCCTAGGAGTGACGATAACTGACAACCTGTTCTGTGCTTCCTACATAAATGTGATGGTCAAGAAGGCAAAACAATTCCTCTTCTTCCGCAGGCAACTCAGAAAATTTGGCACATCCATGAGGTCCCTCATCAACTTCTACAGATGCACCATTGAAAGCGTACTGTCTGGGTACATAACGGCCTGGTATGGCAACCACTCTGCCTAGGACCATAAGAAACTACAGAAGGTTGTGTGCACAGCCCAGACCATCACAGAAGCCAACTTTCCATCCATGGCCTCCATTTACACAGCTCGCTGCTGCAAAAAGGCTGCCAACACCATCAAAGACCCTTCCCACCCCAGTAAAGCTCTTCTACAACCTCTACAAATGGGCAGAAGATACAGATGCTTGAACACATGCACCAGCAAGTTCAAGAACAGCTTCTTCCCTGCCGTGTTTGATTGATGAATGGACTATCTAACTTCAAATAATGTTGGTCTTGTTAACATTGATGTTCCCTCATGCACGTCTTGCGTGGTGTAACCTATATGTCTTATTCCGTCCAAAGTTTTTTTTTCTCTGTGATCTGCCTGTACTGCGCACAAATAAAGCTATTCACTGTACTTAGGTACATGTGACAATAAATCAACTCAAATGAAATCAAATCAAATGTTATGTGGAATGAACTGTCTGGAATGACAGTAGAGCCAGCTTTAATAATAACTTTCAAAATGGAATTAGATGGAGAGCTGAATAGGAACACTTTGCGGTTCTGTTCGGAGTGAGTAGAGGCTGGGACTAATTGGAAAAGCTATTTGAAAGAGTGGGCATAGGTCCAATTGATAAAATGATGCCTTCATATTAATTAATTCTGTGACTATTATTCAGATAAGCTCATTTTGGATTGATGACTTTTAAATTTTGCTATAGTCACATTTTCTCCCTATGTTTATGAACAACCGGATTGACAATATCTAAATGTTAACCTGCCACAAATCTAGATTATATTATCTGTGACATGTTTTTAGGTAACAAAGGATGTTAGCACAGTGACATTAAACCACTATATGACCAATTTTACTGATTGGTATCTTGGTTAGATGTGAAACTAGACAAGTCTTGATTGAATTATGTGAGATCCTAATAAAGCTCTTAAGTAAAATGGAATTAAAATGGAACATCTTTTACATAACAAAGGAGCACAGTGAGAGATTAAATCAAGTTATCAACTTTACAGAATGACTTCTGTAATATTTCCACTATTACCAGAAGCGACCAATATGAAATTTGTTACTCAATAATTAAACTGAAAGGCTTTGAACAATTTTAGAATGTTGCAAGCTACATACGACCTCTTCATGCACTACAAGCTTTATTCCATTAACTTTATTTAGATGCTCCAATGAAAACACTGAGTATTGCTGAAAACAGACATATTTTGCTGTTTGTTTTGTCTTGTACTCAACGCAACAATTTGCAAGAAATACCAATGCAAAAGGGAATCAATACAGAAACCAGATGGGACAAGCAATTGTTGGCAAGTGGGCATCTTACTAGTAAAGGTATTAACATGGAAAATAAACCAGATAATAGCTGGCAGTTAACTGACAAGATTTGTTTAAGTTTTAATCAATGCAAGATTACTCTGATTGATCATTACTTTGCCCCAAGAATGAGCCAGAGAATAACTGTTATGTCTTGTTATGTTGAAATAGACACAGTGTATGCACATGTTGCTTCTGTTTGCAAAGAACAGGGTCCTGTGTATTGATCAGTTGCTTCCAGTACAAGCATTTATTGAACACGTGAACTCAGAAACTTGCTCAGGGTTCAGTTCAATTTTAACAATATCATGTATGTCCAAATAGATTGTGTTGCCATAGGATCCCCATAAAACCCAGCTCTTGCAAATATATTTCCTTGAGAAATGTCTTTGTTGGAATTAAATCTAACCTTCAACTCCTTTCAAATTTCCTATATATAAATGATAGGTTTGCTACACTTAAATCCTCAGCTACATTTCAGATTTGTTTTATATTAAGAATTAGAATTAGGTTTATTGTCACGTGTCTCAAGTTACAAAAGAACAGGAATATAATGAGAAGTGTACAATGCCACGAATACATGGCACCATCTTAGGTACAACTCATAGGTACAAAAAAAAGAGAAAATAAAGAAAAAAGTTGCACTACATTTCAGACATTCTTATACTGTGCATAAGTTTGGAAAATAAGAAATAAAGCTAAAAAGATAGACATTACAATCTTTTTGTAAGGGTTCCCATATGGTCTAACCCAGGTTCCGTCGGTTCCCAACCAGTGGCCATTTTTACTCCAGGCCTACTGGCTGTTCCTGCTTCACTCTAGCCTGTTGGCTGCTGTCCCCAGTCCGGGCCCCCATTGGACACTGTCCCCACTCCGGTCCCGTCAGACACTGTCCCTGCTCTGGTTCAATAGCAGAAGATTAAAAGATGGAAGAGTAAAAAAGAAACACAAGACAAAGCAGAAAAAAAAAGAAAACAAGCAAAGGAATGGACAGGGCGAATGAGTTCCAGCTGCAGCGTCCTACTCTGTCACCATCCTATATGTCTTAATGGGCTCTATCCTGTGCTCAAATTGAATTTAAGAATGGGCCAGTCAAACGCGCTCCCTTTCCTTCACGTCTTCCTTAGACAATCACCCAGGAGTTTTCAAATATTTTCTATTGTAAACCTACTTTCACTGGTCAATATACATATTGGGATTCTTACAGTTCCACATAAGTTTGGCCTGATCAGCAACCTCATAAGTAAGGCCTGAGCCATTTGATTATCATGCAGTCTTGATGCTGAAGATACTGAACATCAAAGCCATCCTGTAGGATACTGGCTCCCCTGACCAGATCATTTCTCACTGTATATTGTACAGACAGATGAAACCCCTTAAGTCATCATTCTTGATCCTGAAATTTCCAAACTACTTCATAGGTCTCAGATGCCTCAAAAGTTTTAGGAACAGGTTAAGCCAGATGTCATGCCGCAGTAGTCACAGGAATCATGTTCAACATTTACAGGATGCTGTTGTCCAGTCAAAAAAGAAGTTCTGCCTAATACACAAATAAGAATCACAGTCAGCACAGACGTGGTGGGCCGAAGGGCCTCTTCCTTTTCTGTGGTCTATGTAAGTAATGAGGTATCTAAATGACAGTGACAACGTAATGTTGGGTATGTAGGCTGTAAGTCCCAAAGATTGACTGATTGTGTCAACCAATATATCCCTTTGGCTGTTCACAATAAACAAGGTACTGACTGTATCCAACTTGTCTAATTGTGCTTGGGAAATCCCCAACACATACGCCAGCATTAGATATGATTCTACAGCTGGACAGAATTTGCTACATAATATTGAATGTGCTAGAATTATGCTGGCAAATAATTTAGGATTGTCAGTCAAGCTCATAGTGTGGTGCAGTTGTATCGACTGGAAGGTACACATATTAATAGACAGGGCCCTGTTCTTTGCAGACAGAAGGAACATGTACACACAATGCAACTGTTTAATGCAACAAAATGGGTAACAACCGTTGTCTTGTTCATTTCTCAGAGCAATTTCTTGACCAATCAGAGTGAACTTACCTTGTTTAAAATTCAAACAAACCTTGTTGGTTGACTGTTAGCCATCATTAAGTGGTAATACTGCTACCAATCAGAGCCCACTTGCCAACCATTCTGTACTCTCCTCCCATACAGTATAAATTTTGTTTTCTCTGATGAGTACAAGAGAAAAATTTTGAAATCAAGCAATTGGTACAGTTGACTTTACTTCAAAATTAATTTTCTTGAGGCTTGTGGTTGTTTGAAAACATGGAATGCTAATTGTATCAACAGTAGCAACATTTATTTCCTCATTAGTACTGACCAAAGATGTTAAGACACACTTGTGGTTTTAATTTACGAATGTTTACATTGCTTGCTTATCAGCAAGCAAATTCTGTGTGCTGTTGGTATTTGGGTCACAGAATTTGTCATTCTCACAAACCAATCCTAAAATAAAACAAATTAGCTCTGATATAAGAGATAACACAGTGTGGAGCTGGAGGAGCACAGCAGGCCAGCCAGCATCAGAGGAGAAAGTTGACCTTTTGGTTCGGGACCCTTCTTTGTTTCTGGTGGTGAGATTGAGAAGCCTGGGGTTCAGGATTACTAACATAGTTAGAATTGATTGATTGATTCCCTTCCGTATATCAACATTATTCTTAGTTGAAATACAAAATCAGAAATAAAGATATAGGAATGTTTGAGAGTTTGTCTTCATGCAAATGTTAAATGTATACGCTAAGGTCCCAAAAGAAAGTCTCAATTATAACCAACTATAAATAATCATGCCCTCTGAATACCTTGGGCAAACCATTGTCTCTAAATACCTAGAAACCTAGATGGCATTGAGGTTCGGATGGGATCTTGTACATAGTGGTGTTTTGATTGTATTGTAGTTCTTATCCTCTGTATTAGACGGCATGGGCCTGGAAGGTTGTTTAAAAATAAGATTGTAAAATTGCAGATATGTATTCTGTGGACAAGGCATACAGCAAAGAGATTGCATTGCTGGTATAGATGATGCATATTGTTCCACATTTTCCTCTCAGCAACAAGAAATTGTTCAACTTGTCTACAGTTAAAATAAGACGTGTTTTCCAGGCTGTCAGCCATTCAGTGTCCATTTCAAAGTCGAATACATGGGATTGACGACATTTGTGAACAGAGCATGCAAAACCAAGAATCTTCAAGATGGAATTATCATTACAGAGAAAATGGAAGTTCATTTTCCATAGTGATACAAAATGGCCGTTAATGTGGTAACTGTGTGTTAAATATCAGATACTATATATATTGAGCAGCTATTCTGCTTTTGTTACCAACAGCAATAAATATCCACCTGACAGAATCTAAACCAGTTAGTACAAAAAAAAGACACATAAATTATACTTTAATCAAACTAAAATTTTGGATGCACAAGTTGTGATAGAGATAACAGGGACAGAGACAGTAAAAGATTTTTTTTAATATTTTGATTTTCCTTTTTAGATTTGTTTACATTTACTGCAAAATATGTGGCTTATAATTCTTGGAACATTTTACCACACACTTGAGAAATCAGTGATAGATTACCAATTGAGTTGCTCAGCAGGATTGAGCATGAGAGCAATTTTGGTGCTGTCAAAGTATAAAGTCAGGCTCAAAGCCCTCAGCAAAGTGGCACCATTGGAAGGGAGACCAAAAAACATGAGAAGTCTACTGGAAGTGGACCAGTCATTGTCACTAGCGTGCTTCAGGCAAGGAAATCTGCCATCCTCACCTGGTCTGGCCTATGTGTGCCTTCAGAGCCACAGCAATATGGTTGACTCTCAACTGTCCTCTGAAATGGCCTAGCAAGCAACTCAGTTGTTTCAATCACTATAAGGTCTCGACAAAGAAATTATGCCAGATGGACCACCTGGCATCAACCTAGGCCCCGGAAAAGACAAAGGCAGAAACCACCCTTGTCGACCCTGCAAAGCCCTCTTTTTTAACGTCGGCAGTGGTGCCAAAATTGGGAGAGCTGTCTCACAGATGAGTTAAGCAACAGCCTGGCATAATTATACTCATGGATTAAAAATGACCCAGACACCACTATCACCATCTTTGGATGTGTCCTGTCCCAACAGCAAGACAGATCCAACAGGTGCTGAACTGTGATATATAGTCAGGAGGGAGTTGCCCTGGGAATCCTCGACATTGACTCTGGACCCCATGACACCTCATTGCTTCAGGTTAAACATTGGCAAAGAAACCTCAGGCTGGTTACCATGGGCTGACCTCCTTTGGCTAATGAATCAGTACTCCTCCAGTTTAAAATCATTTGGAGGAAGCAGTGAGGATGGCAAGGGTGCAAAATGTACTTTAGGTGGTGATTTTTAATGTCCATGACTAAGAACAGCACAGCAGCAGCACTACTGATTGAGCTGGTCCAGTCCTAAGAGACTATCAGTTGGTGAGGAAACCACAAGTGGGAAAAACATACTTGACCTCTTGTAGTGATTGTAACAGGGTCAGCTAGGTGAGCCTCTGGATTATACATTTCCTGATTGGTGCTGTTAATTTTGTCCAATCAGGAAGCCCTGCCTGACATATAAACAGGAGTGTCAGAGGTTCTGTTCACTCTAGGAGCCAGCTCTGAGGGAGTTAGACCAGTGTCAAGTACTGGCTGTGTACAAATAGAGGGTGACTTAGTGATGGGGTATTGGCCTCTGTAGAGCCATTGTGACCTCATCCTTAGATTCTTAATTCTAGATTTTTTTTATTGAATTCAAATTCCATTTGCTGCGGCCAGAATCAAACCCAGGTTTCCCCAGAACATTAACAGTGTTTTTGGATTAATAGTCTAGCAATGATACCATTAGACCATCACCTCCCCATCATAAGGATTTTTACCTTCCACAGTCAACTTCATTGAAAGGCTGAGGTAGAAGCAAGGCACTGCTGAAATTGTTCAGTTGTGGTTCTCAATCTCACAGACACTGGACCTTTGTGGGAATGAGATTCTGTATTTGTCTGATCAGTTTTTCAGGGCAGAGTTTGTTTTAAATAATTCTAAATTTCTGTGCTATTGAAAACTCGCTCCTAAATGGAATACAGCCAACTTATTGTATGGAACTGATGGGTAAGTGTAAAACATTCATATCATTACAATGATTTTAGCATTAAGCTTATTGGCAAAATATTTAACAGCGCACCCTGTGAAAGTACAGGCTATTAATGCCAACAATCTCTGGAGTTCAATGTTAAACCGCATGTGTGCTGGCTACAGAAATAGTTATCAGATTTTCACTGCAATGAAGGTGAATAGTAATAGCCTCGCCATTGTTTTCAAACCAAAATCTGAACCATTGAATTCAGAGGCAGAGTTGAACTACTCTGTTCTAAAATGACATGATGAACTTTAGTTTATTGCTAGGGCATCAGCCATCCAGGAAACAGATGTCCAGGTTTTTGACATGCTCGCTGTCTACAAATACATTGAAGTAGACCCTGTGTACAAACCACTGAGAAACGGAACCGGAAGTAATGTCAACCACCCTAGCAAGCCGAGGCATATAAATATCAAGCGGGACAGAACACCAACACTTCACCAGAGGTGCACTGATGATTTAGCTAGCAGGGTGATGAAATGTTTGTAACCAAACCCACCAGCTTGGTGAGCATGTCTACACCCTCATCCACAACCCGATCTACAAATCTTCTCGAGCATCAACAAACACATTGAATTAGACCCTGTGTACAAACCACTGAGAAACAGAACCAGAAGTAATACCAACCACCCCAGCAAATCAAGGCATGTAAATAACAAGCAGGACAGAACACCGACACTTCACTGGAGGTGCATTGGCGATGTTACTAAGCAGCGTGACAAAACATTTGCAACCAAACAGATTGGCTCGGCGAGCAAGTCTACAACATCATCCACAACCTGAGCTACAAATCTTCTCAAATTTTAAACAGATGTGAAATCCAGCATACAGCTAATTCAAGCTTTGGGAATGGTGAAAAGGCATTCTGGTGGTAAGCCTTTCACCGTAATGTGCCTACTCTGCACTTTTAACAGATATTTGATGTGGATTCTTTGTGAAAACTTCAAGTCAATAGTGATTTCCAAGATGTTAGTTGTAGGAGACTCAGCAGTCGTGGCACTTCTGAAGGCCTTTGGAGAATTCATTAGGTATTTTCTTGTACAAGATGGTCACTATCTGCCATCTGGGTGGCAAAGTCTCAATTTTGATATTTATTGTGAGTATCTCTACACTTGCATGACTGTGTTAATTTTATTCTCACTGCCTGGGAAGGATTTTGATTATTTAGTGCATTGAGCGGAGTGTCATACTGCCAGTGGTATATCGGACACCTGAAAGTGTGGGATTCTTTTTGTGCTATGGGGACTCAAGTCCAAAGTGTCTCTTTCATTATTGATTCATTCTCTGTCCAGACATCAGAACCACTGCCCAGCCTGGTTTCCTATCAGACAGGGAACACTGTGATGATTCTGTAGCAAGAAGGGATTATGCCCAAGGAAAAGCCAGGATCAGCCTTCTAAACAGAGCATCTAACTGCTAGTCCCAAGTTGGAATTCTAATCCGTAAGCCGATGGTGAGATGCAGGGAGTGGAATCCAGGAGGTGGCAGGACGCAGGCAAGTGTAAGATGGTGGGCAAACCTCTCCTTTCCCTGGCCCACAATCAGCGTATCCCAAGCTCTCATCATTTTGCTGCAGCTGCCATGTTTGCTGAGGCCTGGAAAGTCTCACTGTGCACAGATAGACCTACATATCAGTTTTCAGCCTCACTAAAATATTTAAAATGCCAACTTTCCCCCTGTTAGCAGGGTGGTGGACAGTCTTCTGTTGAAGTTGGTTGGCTCGCCGAGCTGGTTTGTTGTTCCGCAGACGTTTCATTACTCGGCTGGGTAACATCCTCAGTGCAGCCTCCAATGAAGCGCTGGGGTGTTTTCCCACCTGGTTTTTAAACTCTGGAGTCCGTTGAGCTGGATTGCCTCACTTCTGGTTTTCCTTCATAGTGGAGTGTATATGGGGTCAAATTCTGTTTATGAATGGCTTTCTTTGTAGGGGGCCAGGCTTCTAGGAATTCCCGTGCCTGTCTCTGCTTAGCTTATTCCAGGATTTTGGTGTTGTCCCAGTCGAATTGGTGGTTCTCCTTATCCATGTGGATTGAGTTTTCTGTGCTGCACTAGAGAAATCTGAAAATTGGGCAGGTCCTGACACACTTCTATTCTCTCCCCCGCCTCCACCATTGCACACCCATGTTAAAAGTTCCCCAAAGTGACATTTTGTAGACCATTTATGGAACACTTGATTTCGATTCCATTAATTCCAGTGAAATAAAAATCAAGCTCATTCTCTAATGGGTGAATGAAATGTCAGATCACTGCCCAGGTGGTAAACCTACCACATTGTTCTAACAGAAGTCTGTATTATGAATTATTCATGTCTATAAAAGAAGTAAAACTCCGTAACTTGACCTACAAGAAGCAATGAGAAAAACGTAAATAGGGTAACCCGATAATAAGTGCTACCGAAAATGAACCAAAATTCTAGTCTCTCTGTTGTATGCAAAACTTCCATTTCTGAAAATGTCATGGAGCAGAATTTCGGGTTAAAATATTAATCTAAGGAAAGACTTTCAATGCCCAACATAAATGTATAGATCTCTACCACATTTCTTAAAACCCACAATTTCCCTAAATGATTTTAGTATAATTAACTAAATTGGCAATGTTTCCATAAATTTTATCTTCTGCATCTAAAGCAAAGAAAAGCACTGTGAAAATAGATTGCATAAATTTTTAATTAACGCTTTTTATCCCATCAGATATCAGAAGATATCGAGTTGTCGTGATTATGCATACACAACGCCACCTGTTAAGTTTAATGCATTTGACACAAGGGTAAGACCCCCACTGCCAGAATTAAGTTTTAAATCTATTGCAATCTAATTAGCTGTTGGGCACCTTATGGTGTTCATTAAACTATACTAGAAGGAACAGCTGATCTCAAAGTAGTGGTCGGAGATGTCAAATATAATCATAAATTTTAAAAGGAGCTGGCCAGACTAGCATGATTTAAGTGGCAGGAATTTCCTTGGAGTTGCTTCCGCTCTACTTCTCTAACTGCAATGGAAAAATGACAGAAAGGTCATAGCAGCAAAGCTGGGGCAGGTTCAAGAAATTTTCTACTTTACAAATTATGATAAATGGTTGCAGTTCATGCCATCTGCATTCTTATCATTGCAATGCATGTGTGCACTGTACTAAGTGAGTTTCAATGGCTTTAGATAAGAAAGGATTTTCAGGCCAGTAATCTTTCTGTACATTGTTTGAAAAAAGTTATTCAAGAACAGAATTGGGCCGGTCCATGCAGTAATCCCGTCAGATGAAGCCTATATTTTGCAAAAGGAGAACTTTATTTGAGAGGACATACAATTTACCTTTTACAATGACAGAATGTTTCAAAGCAATTTGGAGTTAATGAAGTACTTTTAAGGTGTAATCAAATTTGTTATGAAAGAATGTAAGAGTGAAACCATGCTTTATATTTTTAAAAATACTTAGTTAATTGGCTGGAAATTCCTCACCAAATTTTAAGACAATTGAGGTCACATTTGAATGACTTGAAATTGTAATCAAAGATGGCTGACCATTTGCATCACCCCTGTACTTCTGCATACAATAAAATAGAGACCTCACTGGGAAATAATATCTTGAATGGGTGTGAATATGGGTCACCTGCTATCCCATTGGAAAAGCGTCCCATCAACTGGGCAGGGACCAACCATCAGATGTAATCACCTGGAAATGGTTTTCAGATGTATCCAATCATGTGAGCCAGACAACCTGAATTCATCAGTCATTTGCATATTTGGGCCACTGCATAGGTGGAAAAGGGTCATGAGATAAGCCAACTAACCTTTTGTATGCTTAAACATTGGCTTTCTACGGACAGCGATGAAATGAAATGTAGAGGAAGAAAGGCTCTGAGTTCTCTCTCCCTATCTCCCCCCCCCCCCCCCCCCTCTCCCTCTCCCTCTCTCTCTCTCTCTCTCTCTCATAACAACTTGCAATTTTGGACCCATGTCTTCCTTTCTCACTCTACAAGTTCCAAAGGTAATAAGTAAAGAATCAAAGTAGCAGCTGCTGTTTCTGGAAGATGAGATCAGCCAACTATTAATATTTTTAATTGCCTTTGCACCAACCTGAAAAGAACCGCAGCATTCAGCTTGAAGACTGCCAAGTCACAACCTTCAAGAACTATACACACTTTACTGCACTTTAAGTTTTTTAACTATCCTCCCATCCTGTAGTACACTTGCAGGTGTGTGAACTTTGTAAGTATGTGTACATATAAGTTGAAGTTGCGTTTATTATTTTAGTTTGACCCAGATAAGTACAATGAATACCATTTTCTTTTTAAAAGCTTGAGGAAAGTTGTCTATATGTGCCTCCTACAAGTACAGAATGTAAATAGTTAAACATTCATTGAATTGGCAAGCATATCTTATATAAAGAAAATTGCATCGAATTGGAAATAAAAGGAAAGCCATCCTATCCCTCCTCACCTGCTTACAACTTATAAAAGTATTCTCACAACGTTTCAGTACTGTGATAAACCTGGTCTCAACATATCTGAAAGCTAACACTTCAAAGAGATGTTTGCATCTACAATGACATAAAGGGAGCAAATTATAGCAAACGATTGTTGTCCATATGCATGAAAACTCTCAGCTAAGATATCGGCGCGTTATCTTGCATAAGGTGCACTTTTGAATTTGTACTTATTCTTTGTAAACTTACAGTAAAAATTTGCAGAGAGAGAAAGGAACTAGTGATAAAATTAATTTACTGAAACACAATAAAAGAAAAATTGGCCTCTCAGAGAATGTTCTCAAGGCTATAAAAGTATCAGATAAATGTTACAACTATCCTTCCGTTTGAACTTACGAATAAATTACGAGTTTCAGTACAATGGCTGGGATAATGGATCAGCAGTGTCTGTGAATTTTGTGTGGCAAGATTGAAATTAGGCATATTGTGGGATCATTTTGAAACCCATTTGGCACCTACTGCAAACTCATTACAATTAATCTTCAATAAATGTTGCTGGAATTAAAAGGGGCCAGACAAAATAAGCTTACTGAAGAGCCCACTCGCACTGCAGCAGTCACTCACTGTCACAAATTCACGGCTGACCCATAGAAACTGATCAAGTGTAAATACGGGAAAGTTATTCACTACTGTCACTTTTTTTTAGAACTAGAAACTTCATTTTCTGGAGAAAGAGATTGAGCTTGAGATCCGCAACAACAACAACAGTCAGCTTGCACAAATCTTGTCAGTTTAGCAGGAAAGTAAAAGGAAGAGCTTGACAATTGATTTTAATGTTTTTTTATATGCAGATCAAAATCAAACCAAGGTTAAACCTGTAAACTTAAGTGGGCCTAACACATTAGCAGATTTCCCAGTTCTAAGGCACATTAGGTAAGATTGTATTAATTGTTAAGGGAATGCCAGATTAAGTGGATAAACTACAGTATTCCATTTATTCAAAACTGTAACATGCCATCACATATGTGTGTCATAGCCACATAAAATTGTGCATGTTTTGCAGTGGTCTAAGTTTTAGAGGAAACTGGAACATCCCCACAGTAAATGGGAGGTGATGGCCTAGTGGCATTATCACTGGACAGTTAATCCAGAAAAACAGGTAATGTTCTGAGGATTCAAGTTTGAATGCTGCCATGGCAGATGATGGAACTTGAATTCAATAAAAATCTAAAAGGAAGACTCTAACAGTGACCATTGTTGACTTTCAGGGAAAAACCCATCTGGTTCAGTAATGTCCTTTAGGGAAGGAAATTACCATCCTTACGTGGTCTGGCCTACATGTAACTCCAGAACCACAGCAATGTGTTTGACTCTTAACTGCCCTCTGGACAATTAGGGATGAGCAATACATGCTTAAATAAATAAACCAGCAAGTGATGATCTTATCCCAAGAATGAATTTTTAAAAAAGTATAATTGAAAGTCAATTTATCTGTTTATTATCATCTGTGTCCTTAAATCAGAGTCATATCCATAGTTTAATTGAACATTCATGAAATTGAGATATAACATCACATCATTAGCTGGGTGTGGATTTGAATGCTTCAATTAGAAAATTCTGATACTACTACTCAAAACCTTCCATGGCGACAACCCTGCCAAGCTCCATAGTCAATTTCAGTGCCGCAATCTTTAAGAACGTTATGTTCCTCCAGTTCTGACCCTTATATCAAATCCCAGTGATTCTCCCATTCCTTCAACAGTGAGAACTCAATGAGAAGACTAGTTGTTCATCATTCAGTTTAGCATTCTTTCATAGTGATAGCAACCAAACCAAGCCAAGCCAAACCAGAAAAAGAAGTGGATTCAATTGCAAATATTACATATGAAATCACTGTTGGAGGAACAAATTTAGGAACAAGTACATGACTGAAGCTTGTATAAAATAGTTTCATTGGAATTGCACTATAATTTATCCACAAGTATGATACAAAGGGATTAAGAATGAAAAGGCAAACGTTGGCAGAATATATGAAGTCTGATATCTCAGTTTCTGTCAGAGAGGTCAGACGTCTGACTGGGAGGGAGTTTCAAATGATACTTCTGACTTCAAGATGTTGGGGTTGGAAGATTTAATGAGAGCGACTGCAAACACAAAAAATAAACATGGAAATTTGGGTTTCATCTTTGGTAGACTGACTTGTCAGATTATATTCATACAAAGTGACAGCAACTTGCATTTATATAGTACACTTAACATAGTAAAACACCTCAAGGAGCTTCACAGAGGCATTATCAAACAGAATTCAGCACTGAGGTTGATAAGGTCTCTTTGTCAAAGAGGTAAATTTTAGAAACATCTTAAGAGAAAGAGAGAAAGGCAGAGGGCAGCTCCAAGTACTAAGCTGTTGAAGGCGCAACTTTCACAGTGGAAGGATTGGATTTCAAGGTGAATGTGAGGCCAGAATTGAAGCCGAAAGATTTGACAGGGTTGTCAGACTGGAGGAGATTACAGAGCTAGGGAGACTCATGGCCATGGAGGGATTTAAATATTTAAATAATAATTTTAAAATTGATGATTTACCGGACCAGAAGCAAATGAACTCCAGGACCTCAGGTGTGACGAATCAACAATACATGGTAAAAGTTGGGATATGGGCAGCAGAGTTTTGAATGCTGCTTGAGCTTACATGTGGCCAGCTAGTCCAGAAGTAACAAAGGCAAGAATGAGGTGTCAATAACTGACAAGTTGAGGCAAGGGCACAATCCAATGTTATTATGATGGTGTAACGGTAATGATGCACATTAGTAATTGGAAACTCACCTTGGAGTCAAATGTAACATTGAGGTTTCAAAATGTTTGCTTCAACCTCAGATAATTAGGAGGTAACAGAATGGAGTCAGTAGCTAAGGGGCATACTATATGTTGCAGTCCAATGACAAAAAAGAAAATAGTTTCACAGTATTACTTTTACCCAACATTATAGATGTGACTAGGACCTTTTCCAAAGTCACAGATATGTTGTGGAAGTAACTGTAAATGCAGTTGGAGGAGCTCTGTAATGTGAATGCAACATGAAGATTAATGTTGTGCGACATTCAGCGTAATGTGCAATTAGTTAAACTACTCACAATGCATGGCTGAGTACTGCATAATGACAGCACTTTGGTGCTATAAAGGTTATGCCTTTTCCAAGGTTTTTCAGTTCAGATAAAGTGAAAAATACAAGCTTTAAAAGGCATGATGTTGCAAGAAACATAGGCACATGTTAATAAAGCAAGAACATCCCATATTTCAGTAAGGAGACAACATTGAAACCTTTGTGGACAAACTTATGATATCCATTTTACACCTTGCCTTTATTGCTATTGATGTTGCTTAACAAATCAAGCTTCTTAGGAAGAATAAAGCAAGGAAGAATAAAGCAAGGGACAATTGGCTCGCCATAGCTCCTTCCTCAATTACAAACAGATTTCACAGTTGGTTGTGCACAGCAATGATTGCTCACAAGTGTTGCATTTCACAGGACAAGATCTTCCAAAGAAAGTGTGGAACACTTCACTCTGTGATCACTGGTTCCGGTACACAGAACCCCTAGTGATAAAGAGAAAGCAATGGGGATTTGTATTTACTCAATTATTCCGTGAAGTGGAAAGGAAGTAACGCTCTAACTTCAAATTGATATCACCCTTCAAAACTAAAGGAAAACCAGTTTTTTAAAACAAATCTCAGGTCACAACTAGGACATGTATTAGGAACAAGAATTTAGCGGAAGTAACATATTGTAAAATTTAATAAATTACATCATTGCAGCGTTTTGTCTTTTCAAGGATGTTAGCAAGAGAAAAAGATTAAATCTCAGTTATGGAATAGGCTTCTAATGGTATTAATGATTTTATTAGGTTCCAATTTACTTTAAGGGAAATGTATTATATTTATGCATTACAGAACGGATTCTCCAGAGTTTCTACTGTATCATTTACTTCAAAATTTTTTTTAATTCAACTGACTTCAATTTATTAACATTCAACAGATTTTTGGCTCTTCAAGGTAATTGTGTCAAGTACGTTCAATCAGACTTGTTGCATTTCCAATATATGCACAAAACATTTTGTGTGGTGACTCAAAGTTTAACCAAATTCATTTTTCACACTGTTGGTAGCATTTCATATTGTCTGTATGTTTTCTGTGTCATTCAATCAATATCATTCTGCCTTCAGTATTTGTTCACCTGAGATATCCTTCTCCCTCTCAGTTTTTGCAAACAACTAACATTTTCTCTGTTGTATATTCACACTGTCACGAAGCACAGCGTTTCTCTCTTACCTTTATGTTACCTCTATATTATGATTTCTATATCTGCCTCAATTCTCCTGTTATTTCTGTCTCTGTGTTGGATGTTGCCTACTGAGGTGGGTATCTCAAGTTGGGAAGCTTTTCAACTCCCTTGGATATGTCTTGGTAAGACATATTCTGATGTGCAACTTTTCCATCGAGAGTGGGTAGAAAGTGAGTGGTGTGTATGAAGTCAGACTCAGTGGTCTTGAAAGCAGAGTCTAAGCTGGCAAAGGCATGAGCAAGTATTGCTGCAAGCTACTTAGAGTCATGTCTCAGTTCTCTGGGACTTTTTCCCAGTTATTTTGCCCATTATCTCTCATGCCTTCAATCCCCACCATATCTTATCTCAAGGAAAACCAGTATCATAGAATTGTTATAGTGCGGAAGGAGGTCATTATCATGTCCACCCTCTCTTATCCCTCCCAGATCCCTACTGTGTCCCTGTAACCCCACATTTGCCATGGCTAATCTGCCTAACATACACATCCCTGGACAAGATAGACAATTTTAGCCTGGCCAATCCACCTAACCTACACATCTTTGGACTGCAGGAGGAAACCGGAGCACCCAGCAGAAACCCAGGCAGACACGGGTAGAATTTGCTAACTCCACACAGACAGTCACCCAAGACTGGGATTGAACCCAGGTTCCTGCCACTGTGAAGCAGCAATGCTAACCACTGTGCCTTTTTTTAAATTGAATTCAAATTTCCATATCTGCCATGGTGAGATTCAAACCCATGTTCCCAGACATTAACCTAGAGTTTTAGATTATTAGTCCAATGATATTACCACTACAATATACCCTGTTAACACCCCTTCTGACTTCCAAAGATAAAAGGCTCAAATCATAAGTGTGATGATGCACCGAGATGGGTGCAGCTCCAACAATAAACAAAAAGCTTGACCTAATCCAGGACAAAGCACCCTGCTTGATTGGCAACACATCCACAAAGTCCCTCCACCAGGGACTCTCAGTAGCAGCAGTGTGTACTATCTATATGCATTGACAAATTACATTGAAAAAATTCACCAAGGTCCTTAAGCAGCACCTTCCAAACCTCCAACCACTACTATCGAGAAGGATAAGGGCAGCATAAATATAGGACCACCACTATCTGCAACACCTCTTCCTAACCACTCACCATCCAGACCTGGAAATAAAGCACCGTTCCTTCAGTGTTGTTGAGTCAAAGGTTAAAGCTCAAGCTGACATTAAATGCAAGAAAAAGAATCACTATCCTTAAGGAGTTGCATTAAAAAAGATGAAGCATATCCATGCAAAGCCTCAAGGAATGTAGCAGCAAATTACTGCAGATGTTGGAATCTGTACTGAAAACAAATACTGGAGATCACAGCATGTCAGGCAGCATCTATGGAGAGACAGGAAGCTAATGTTTCAAGTCTAGGCGACTCTTCATCAGAGCAGACCTCCAGCATTTGTTGCTTTCAGTACAGATTCCAGCATCCACAGTAATTTGCTCGTACATTGTGAATTTCACCAGTGGCTTTGACTGTTTGAGTTTTTAAAACCTTTTCAGTCCAGAAAAGTTCCCAGTATCGAATCAGATGACAGAATTCAAAAGTCAGTTCTCCGCATTTTATATCATTGTGGTAAAGAATAGATCTGAAGCTTAGTTTTTACAAACAATCAAGTGTGTTTTATTTTACCCCAGTAAATCACCTTGTGAAGATTTTGTTGTGTTCAAGGCGGATTTTCCATCTCCCATTTTCTCTTCCATCAGGTTCTCTGAGAAATATTTACATTGGAATCCCTACACTCAAACATGCAAAACACTTAGAGCGCAACAAGACAGTTACCTTTTTACAGATCACAAGTCCTCCTGCACCTAGCGCTCAATTCCATGCTGTTTTTACTGATTAAAATATTTTATTAAATATCCTAGACTTAAAGTAAGCTTCATATTTTAAGAAAATACAATGTCTAATGTTTGTCTTTAAGTGTACACAAAGAATCAAGTGTATGAAGAAACAAGAATTTAACATATAAAATAAGGTGAAACAAAACCTAATCTGTTTTGTCATCCATTTGGAATTACTATAACTAATTTTACAAATTTTTGTAAATCCACAGAAAATTAAAAACACCAATACAACCAGCTTAAATTTAAAAGAGTGATTGTAAAAATATTTGGAGGATGCTGGAATGTATCATTACGGAATCTCTTCCAAAGCACTTAAAATGATTTTCTGTATTTACTTTAGATGACCCTTCATTTAATTGGATGTCACATGACTTTGATTTTTGACTGTAATCTGAGCCTGTACAGGTAACAGGTCAGTTGACTGTTTGGTCTGGTTAATGTTGCTTGCAATAAATCTTTTTCTGTCCTCATCCTTGTAGGTATTTATTGCCTGAAAAGCAGGCAATTACCAAACACTTCTACTGGAAGATACTGAGAAACCACAATTATAAATGATCTCTAATCTCATTTTTCCAGTCCTCTGTTTGCATACTCAAAGACAAACATTAGACTTTACATTTTCTTAAAAAAGGGAAATGTATTTTAAGTCTAGGAGAGTAAATTTGCTCCAGGTACCTGGAGATCTTGCAATCACTGTAAAGGAAGTTGATTTTGGCTGGGCTGTAAATATATGCATCACAACTGGTCTCAAAGATCCTGGTTTGAGAAATGAAACAGGGATCCTGAATGATATTCTCAACCAAGTGCATTTAGTTAAAGATTCTTCAATGAAAGAGTTGGGCTCAGTTGTGATGCCTCTCACTGCCAAATTGCCTGCCATCATTCAATGCCTAAAACTGGATATGCAGAATTGCCATTTAGGTGAGACAGCAGAAAGGCAACCGTACGTTATCAAAGATTAAAGTTTTCAAGACAAGGGGAGAAGAGAATATTAGCAAATAAATGCTTGAAGATTATACAATATAATTACCTGTTTGGTACTACAAAATTGAATATTTCTGCACAGAAACTTTTGCTGTATTGCTGAAACTTTTCATCTTGCACTCAGCCAGATAAATGCAAGAATGCTACATTTCAAACAACAGTCACAACAATTTATACTTTAGGAGGGAAAGGTGCTGATTGATGGCAAGTCAACTTTAATAGGCTGAGGCATTCCCATGGAGAAAACAATTGGACACTAAAGGCTCCCAAACTCGCTGTTAATTCCTTTGGCTTGCAAAGAATGGATGTTTGCATATGGATGTATTGTCACAAGTTGTAAGTGAATCATGTTACAAGCTTGCTTGATTTTAAAAAATTGGTTGCAAGGGTAGGACTGCTGCCTCGGAGCGCCAGGGACCCAGGTTCAATTCTACCCTCAGGCAATTGTCTGTGTGGAGTTTGCATGTTTCTCCCTGTGTCTGCATGGGTTTCCTCCAGGAGCTCTGTTTTCCTCCTACAGTCCAAAAAATGTGCAGGCTAGGCGGATGGACCATGCTAAATTGCCCATAGTGTTCAGGTATGCATAGATTAGGGGGATGGGCTGGGGGGGATGCTCTGAGTGTTAGTGTGGACTTGTTGGGCTGAAGGGCCTGTTTCCACACTGTAGGGATTCTATGGTCTATGTTAATTAAATGCTGAGCTGCCAAATTGCTGAAATACTTCAAAGAGTAGATGCTAAAATAAAAACAAAAAACTTTGGATGCTGAAAATTTGAACACTGGAAAAATTCAGCAAGTCTGGCAGCATCTATGGAGAGAGAAACAGAGTTAACTTTTTGATTCCAGTTTGACTCATCTTCAGAACAGTTCTGAAGAAAAGTCATGCCAGACTCAAAATGTTACCTGTGCTTCTCTCTCTGCAGATGCTGCCAGACTGTTGAACTTTTCCTGCATTTTCTCTGTTTGTTTCAAAAAGTAGATGTTTTGATTTGGGTTTTTGCACATTGGGGATTTTGGCATAGTTTGGTTGGGTACAGTTTGTGCACTGAAGAGAACATACTGTTTGATGTTATCAACTAATTATTGGAGTGTTTGACCGACACTTTGCAATGCACCTCAGTACTGAAGTTCACACATAACATTATTCAATTTTGAAGTCGGCAGAAAATCTTTTTTGGACTGATGGCAGCATCCTGTTGATGGAAAAAAAACACTCGTGTAGCATTCTGGTAGTGTAAAATGGCTTGTTTACTCTGTTTTTCAAATGTATGGAATACTTTGCTAACTTGCTAACTGACCATCATCCTCATCTCCTATTGAAATGGAATGGTTTTGTGACATTCAAATTCTTGCATTTGTCCTGCTAAGTGCAAAATGAAAAGCTTCAGCAAATGTCTCTCTTCACAGCAACATTTCAATGAATCAATGAATAGGAAGATTCACAGAAGTATTTTTAGTTTTCAGTAAACCCTAGACTTACTGGCAACAGTACCCAGATGTTTGGGGGAATATTGCAGTGTGTGGGCCTCAGCTCCATTAACATATGGTGATGTTTGAACTGTAGGTGAACTTAATTTAAACTTGAACCTAGAAGTGATAGCACTGCCAATAGGTTTGGGCTCATGTACTGTGGCAATTAGGAAACCTTCTTTTAATTTTAGTGATTTCCATGTGTTTATGGGTTTTTTATGGTTTCTTTCATAATGTTCATCATTTTGATTTTAGCCTTGGTTTCTCTGCTTTAGACATATAAATAGTGCAATGGAATTTAAAATTAAACTGCACATTTCCTTCATGTAGCTTAAACACTTCCCTCAACTTTTCATCTGACTCTTTGCTGGGGTATAGGTCATCACCCAAGTGGCCATGATTCAAAATGTTCATCATAACAGTGTATGTTGGCAGGCCATGTAAATCAGAGAGGATGGAAAATCACAGCTGAATCCACTAATGTTCTCACCCGACATCCACACATATGACATTTCCAGCAGTATTTTGCAATTAGAAATAAAGATCCAGCTGATTTTTGTATTCACCATGAACACAATGTTAAGTATAGACTGCCTCCCATTGATTTAACTGGCAACAAGAAATTCAATGAATAAATCAGACCTTCCACTTTTCCAGTCTGCCTGGCTCAGTTGCTCACAGATAAATTTGCTGAGCTATTGGGCTGCACTCCCGGCTGCCTCAGCAAGTTCAACATTCTTCAGAAACAATGCTGGCCCCATTCTGAAGTAGCGCAGGCCATTCATTTGATATAAAAGCCTAGAAACCCATACCATTTTCATCTTGACATTCTCGAATATATTAGGATTTATTTTCTTCCCATTGTTTTACACTCCTGAAGACTATTTGTTATCCTATGGTTCTTTGGAACTACCTTGGAATTAGTTTTGAGAGTGATTAGAGCTGTCTCGATAAATGCCAGTCCAATGACATCAATAATTCAGAAACAAACAATAAAAGACCATCAAACCCACCCTCCATCACCCTGCACCATCATTGCCCTTACTTTTCAACATACAAAAACACACAGACACACATAAACAGACGCACAATATTCATATTTTACTTCTCTGAAGTTCAATGTTTGAGAGTAGCTCTCCAAAGTGCAAGGAAGTGAAATCCAATCAGGTGACTGTGCTTCATTCACACAAGTGTGACCTATGTACATCAGATATAGGTACTGAGTGAGGTCAGAGATTTTCATAACAACTTCTCCTGCAGGCCTGGTACATGTTTCACAACACTACCAATCTAGTGGAATTCCAAGATCAGAAGGAATAGTTGAAGTCTTTTAATATGTTGGGTCAAAAATGTTTACTTCAAGACGCTGATTCAAAAAGAAGCTCAGAATAAACTGCAGTTAGTGGCATTGAAGAAACTGAAATGTATTCATAAATGTCAAAGTTATCTCTGGTAACTGGAGAAATATGTAGTTAACAGACGTGTGGAAGTGTGAAAATAAGAAGGATATCACAGCTCCTACTCCTCTACAAAGAATACTTCTTATTTTTTTTTTGAGACTTCTGATAAATCCACAGCATGCATACTTACTATTAGGATTCTGTACGGGGATTAATATTTTGAGGTATCAGCCTAAGTCAGGGAGGCAATTCGAGCACCTAGTGTTTAAATTGCTGTAAGACAGTACGCCGCCACCAAAAGAGCTGAGGGCAGGAACGTTGTGGGCAGGGGGTGAGTGGTATGTGTAGTGACATCTCTAAACAGGTTGATTAGAGAAAAATTTAAAACAGCCTTCAGTTTCCAGGCAGATGTGAACCCAATCTACCTAAGGCCCATTCCCTTAATTCCTCTAAACTTTGGAATTGTCAATGACAAAAGTTTACTTAAAATGGCAAAAGTTGACTCAAAGTAAGCGAATCATCAATCTATAATGCTGCTTGGGTAGGGTAGAGGGGAGTAGTAAAGCATAAAACTGCTCCTTCGACCGAGTTACATTTAAAATTGCGGGTCCAATAAGCCGTAGTTTCAGTCATTGGATAAGCTCTTCCATATCTTTGCTCACAGCTGGGCAAGTTGGTCTGAGACAGAATGAGAACACTATCATATATATTTTCCAATCAAGTGTTTCTGGTTATTGCAGTTTGTGTGCTTCTCATGAGTGCAGCTCTTTTTTAGAAAAAAAGTGATTTGTGGATTTACCCTTAAAGCATAACCTTAATCAATAGAAGTGCTCTAAAACAGCAGTTTTCATCATCTTGCAGTTTCTATTTAATTTTCTTCACTTAATCTCCTTTTGGAGCAAGGGGTAAACTGCAGTGCAGTTTCCTAGCTGTCAGTAGTTCTTTAAACTTGTCACATACATTTACTGTTCTTGTGTTAGCCAGGGCACTGGCCTTCAGCAGGTTACTCAGCTTCCCTCATCCAGACAATAATGTAAATGTGTACACAATGGACCTGCTCATTGACCATGCAAAAACAGGCTAAAAATTGGACAAAGTAAATCTTATGGCCAGTTCAGGAAACATTCTTGGAAATTACTCTCTGACTTCCTGGAGCAATCAAACAAGGTTCCAAAGACACCTTGTAATCATAGCTAATTATCAATTTGCCGTCAGTAATTTTAAATGTTAAAATCTGCAATTTTCAGCAGGGCATTATGAAACCCAATTTAAGGATTGACTTACAATCTTTCCATGCTATGAGAAAAGCAAAAAGTTGAAACTCTTGCGTGGGTGAACGTGTTATTGTACAGGAGCTTTAATTATGAACAATAATTATTCAAGGAAATTTGCACATACATAAATATCTCATATACAATGTGATGAATGAGGTCTTGGTTATTTTCATTCAATGGCAGCCTCAGTGATGGCTGGGTTTGATTAATTAAGAATGTAGCCTAGCTGTCTCCATTTTTAATGGGGTCATTCCTTTTTGTACTTAATTGAAGCATTCAACACTGAGCTGTCACTGCTCCCTATCATATCTGAAGCTTCCTTATCATCCTGAAATAAACTTTGAATACCAGCCACATTCAAGGCAGCCACACGCAGTGCAGAGTTTGTTAACTGAGCAGTGATAAATGCTAATTGAAGATCACCATGTGCCTTTATTTAGAGCTTTCTTCCTTTCTGGAACATCAGTAGCTCCAACGTCAAGGAGATTAATCAGCCTTTGACTGAATTAACGGAGAAACCCCATTGTGAAAAATGTGCACTTGTCCCCACCTTTAAACAAACAGTTCTTTGTGCAGGTCTTTAAATGAATTGATTCTCAAGGGACCCTTGATATGTGCAGCCAGTAAATATGACAAGACTAGAGATTTGGGTTTATTGACATAAAAAATATGCCTTCTAAGAACCACAGAGCTATTTTAACAAGAGGTCACCCATTAGTAGTCCTCTGGCTGAACCTGAAACTTTAGCCATTCCCTGTGGCTGAGTTTAATATAAAAACTTTAAAAAGATTTATAGTGCACCCAATCATGTTGAGTTCAGGGTTAGGACCTATTGGAGAACACTTGATCCTTGGACAAATTTAATCCTGTTCTAAGTCTCAATGCACATTTAAAACACCGTTTTATTTTGGCGATTCACTCAAGTCTAATTTATAGCTTCAGATACACATTTTATAGTCTTAAATATAACTGCAGGATACGTAAAATGCACAAAGTTAAAAAGGATGCTCACCAGCAGGAATACAGAGATGCGTGTCCTGCAGAAAAGCTTGCAATAGCACAAATGTCATTTAGTTCCTTCAGCAAAGTTTTTCAAGAACAGTTATACTGCAGGACAACAATACCAGAGAAATAAAACAAAGAACAGTGGATACTGGAAATCTGTGTTCTAAAGAAGGCTTACTGGACTCAAAACATTAACTCTGCTTTCTCATCACAGATGATACCAGACTTGCTGAGAACACCAGACTCCAGAGAAACTGTTATCCTGCATTGCAGCTCTTCGTGCAAGAAGTTTGATTAAAAATGGCTCAGCAGCAAATTGATCTGTTTCTCCTAAAAGCTGAGTAATCTTATTATTTCATCAGACCTGTAGTATTGACCTTTAGATGCATTAAACTCAAATTAATTAATGGTAAAGTTGTGTCCTAGTTGGGAAAGAGATCAAGTGTAAATTATAGAGATGGTAAATTCACTTAGGATCATCAACAGAATTTGTCCAGCTGGGTAGTGAAGGATTCTGGAGTGTGCAAAATTGAAAAGTCCTGAAAATTGACTTCAGTTGGATTGCCAGCCTAGAGGGGAGCCCCAAGAGTCTGTTAGGAAAGCAGTCAAGATTCTTACAAAAGAAATAAAAAGAGTCCTTTCTAATGGCTGAATTCTTCTTTTCCTCCAGTGCTCAAATTCTAAGCCGTGTTACACCTGACCTGTTTGGAGAAGATAAATGTACACAGCAAGAACTCATCACAGGTTGAAACTGACCTAAAATCAGCAGCAGAGAGAGATACCTGCAGCCACACTGCTACATTTGTGTTGATAAAGGCAATTCTTTTAGCCTAAACTCACTAATTTAATTGAAAACATCAAAACTGAGCAAATCACAGCAAATGCCTTGGATACCACTGGGAGTAATTTCACCTTGTTGCTTGTGAGACTTCCCTGCAACCCAGGGTCTACATATTCTGCAGTAGTTGGACTTCTGAGAAGGAGGTCCAGCTCAGTAGCCACAATGACAGGGCCTGAGGCATTAACAACAACTAGGAGATAGCAAGAACTGCAGATGTTGGAAGTCAGAGTTGATACAGTGTGGATCTCGACACATTAACAACAACTATTGGCTTCTCTACAGCAACATGTGGCCTGATGAAGAAAGAAGGTGAATGGAGGACTGCATCTCAAAGGAGGAAATGCCCTTAGAACAGCAATGCTGGGCCAAGGATCAGCTTCCTTGTGTTCACATACGCATTCAACTTGGCAACTCACAGCTGCCAGGTGGGTAACTCTTGTCAATTCCATGAAGAACAGATGCTAACCTGGACCCTCTAAACCTACCTGTCCAGCAATTTCATGTATAAAAATGCCACAGTAGGATTAGTAAGTCTCCATCTGATGTATCTGTGGAGAATTCAATCTTGGCAGAAGAATTTGAACACCCTACTGGTGAATCTATGCTTTGGAAGAAGCTTTGGAAGATACTAGATGCACCAGTTTTATTTCTGTGGCTGAAATTAACAACGACAAAGGGCAGTCAGGGTTTGAACAGGAATTTGTGAGATACTACCCTTCATCTAAAACTGAAAGCTGAAATGCTAAAAGTTTGATTTTGTGGTTAGAAATGACCCAATACTCTAAATAAAAACGTAAATCAAGCCACAAGAACATGAACAAAAAAGTATCAAAGATCAGTGCTTGGTCCACTGCGTTTTGTCATTTAGATAAATGATTTAGGGGTATCATTAGTAAGTTTGCAGATGACACCAAAATAGGCGGTGTTGCGGACAGTGAAAATTATTTCAGAGTACAATGAGGCCTTGATCAGATGGGCCATTGGGCTTAGGACCAGCAGATGCAGTTTAATTTGGACATATGTGAGGTGTTGCATTTTGGTAAGACAAACCAGGGTAGGACTTATACAGTTAATTGTTGGTCCATGAGGAGTTTTGCCAAACAAAGAAACCTAAGGGTACAAGTGCATAGTTTCTTGAATGTGGAGTTGCCGGTAGATAGGTGAATGGGCTGGGGCTTTTCTCCTTGGTGTGCCGGAGACCGAGGGATGACCTTATTGAAGTTTTAAAATCATGAGGGGCATGGATAGGGTGAATAGTCAAGGACTTTTTCCTATGGTGGGGGACTTTAAAACTAGAGCTCAAAACTAAGTTGAGAGGGAAAAGATTTAAAAGTGACCTGAGAGGTAACTTTTTCGTGCAGAGTGTGGTGTGTGTGTGGAACAAACTGCCAGAGGAAGTGGTGGAGGCTGGTACAATTACAACATTTAAAAGGCACCTGGACGGGTAAATGAATAGGAAGGGTTTATAGGGATAAGGGCCAAGTGCCATCAAATAGGTTAAAGTTCGGCACAACATCATGCGCCGAAGGGCCTGTACTGTGCTATACTGTCCTATGTTTCTAAATGGGACGAGTTTAGTTTGGGAATATGGTCAGCGTGGACTAGCTGGACCAATGCATCTGTTTCCATGCTGTATGACTCAATGACTGTATGTTTCTATTGTCAGCATGGATAAGTTGGACCGGAGGGTCTTTGCTGTACTGTATGACTATAAGATTCTATAACAGCAGTTCATGCAATCCATTGAGACTGCTTCACCTCTCAACACAGCCATGGTTGACCTTGAGCTTCAATTCTACTTTTCTGCCCACTCTGCATATCCCTCGATTCCCTGAGAAATCAATAATTTGTTTACCTATGTAAAGGTTACCAAACATTTTTCTAAGCAGCAGGAACAACAATCGAGTCCAATCTTTACAGATAAATGTGAACTCAGCAAATGGGGTGACTCAATGATTCCTTTCATTAAGTAACTGTCTGGTCCACGTTCTCATGGTTATTCTGGAGAATGTATTTTCAAATTTGCTGGCACACATCAATAAAACAAATGTTCATTTCCTAAAGGATGTTGGTGAACACCTTGGGCATTCATAGCACCACAATAAGTTCATGGTCACTGACAGCAGCTTTTTAGGAATACAGGAACAAAGGAACAGAAGTAGGAAATCAGTGCCTTCTGCACCATTCAACTAGATCACAGCTGAACATTACCTCAACATCAGTTCATTTGGCTGCCCAGAAATGTAGATTTCAGACTTGAAAGTGTACAATGACTGCGCCAGAAGTCACACGACTCCAGGTTATAGTCCAAGAGGTTTATTTTAAATCATATGCTTTCAGAGCACTGTTCCTTCACCTGATGAAGGAGCAGCACTCTGAAAGCTTGTGACTTCAAATAAATCTGTAGGACTGTAACCTGGTGTTATGTGACTGATAACTTTGTCCACTCCAGACAAAACTAGCATCTCCACATTATGGTCAATGATTGAATTTCCACAGCCATCTGGTTAGAAAATTTCAAAGATTCACCAACTTATGAGTGAAGGAAGTTTTCCACATTGTGATGTAAGGTATGTGATTTATATATATACTTAATACCATGTATTTCTGTGTTTGGATTTTTGAACTTGAGCCACTAGTATATAGGTTTCCAATGTGCCTGATGGGGTTTAATGATTAACCCATAACCATGGTAACTTCTTTCTAAAAAAAAAAGCTCAGTTTCAGTTTGAGCAGTTCTTCAGGGCTCCTAGCTGAAGCTGGATGTATAAAGCAGTTGTTCCTGAGAAGAGGAGAAGATTGTTTAAAATTGTGAAAAATAGGTTACTTCGGTATAAGGAAATTTCCAGACCAGAAATGTTTGGTTAAACCCTGAAGAGATAATTTGTAGCAGAGAAAGCACAAGACTTAAGAATTAATATATGTGGATAATTAAAGAAGAGGTTATCAGATTCTCACAGTTGGGAATTGAAGCCAAAGCTAAATCAATCCTTATGTGAGATCGAGAGGGGATTTCTCTGTGGTGTTTTGAGCACTGTAATGGGATGCTCTTAGGATTAACGTGATTTTACCATGTATTCTGGAATCTTTAAACATGTGTTATATGTAAATAGTTTGTAGTATTATGTTTTATCTTCATTTCTTTTCTGTAATAAACTTCTACTTCTTTGTTGAAACCAAATCTGCAACATTACATGCTTATATTTCAGTGACAGGCCATCTTGTTTAAACTAAAATAAGTATGATCCAACAAGCCAAATTTCAGGCTGGGACTTCGCATATCAAATAATAACATCAGCTGGGATAAAAACAATATCTCAGCCTTAAACGGACAACCTCTTATTCTGAGACTATGTCCTCTGGTTTTAACATCACCACCCACCACCCATCACCTATCACCTTTCACAACCTGCAAGATCACCTCTCATTCTTCAAAACTTCAGAGAATTCAGGCCCAACGACTCAAGATCTCTTTATTAAACAATACCCCACTCCCATCCCAAGCATTAGACTGCTTAACTCCCACCACACTTTTTCTATGGCAAATATATACTTCCTTGGATAAAGAGACCAAATCTGCACACGATACACCATGACAATCTCACCCAGGCTTTATACGACTGTAGACAAACCTCTTTACTCCTGCTCTATAATACCATTGTGGTGAAAGCCAACATAAAATTTGCCTTTCTAATTATTTGCTGCACCATTGTGTTAGCATTTAGTGATTCATGAAAGAACGTCCAAGTCCCTTTTAACATTTCTCAACATCTCACCGTTTAAGAAAGACTTTGCCTTTCTGCTTTTTCTATTAAAGTAGATAACTTAACATTTATACATAATACATCCTCTCTGCCATGTTCTTGCCTACTCACTTAGCCTGTCCAAGGCCACTTGAAATCTCCTTGCATCCTCCTCACAACTTCCACTTTCACTTAGTTTTTTGTTACTAGCAAATTTAGAAATAGTACATTTGGTCCCCACACACTGTGTTTTAGTACAAATCCTTGAAGCACCCCATTAGTAACAGCCTTTCATCTGGAAAATGACCCATTTATTCCTCCTGAGATAGTGTGAACTGCCGATGCTGGAGAATCTGAGATAAAACGTTGTGGAGCTGGATGAACACAGCAGGCCAAGCAGCATCAGAGGAGCAGGAAAGTTGACGTTTCGGGTCGAGACCCTTCTTCAGAAAAATTTTC
>JAHRHZ010000268.1:31041440-31068492 GCA_024137785.1 Ginglymostoma cirratum | reverse complement strand
GAAAATTTTTCTGAAGAAGGGTCTCGACCCGAAACGTCAACTTTCCTGCTCCTCTGATGCTGCTTGGCCTGCTGTGTTCATCCAGCTCCACAACGTTTTATCATTTATTCCTACTCTCTGTTTTCTGTCTGTTAACCAACTTTCAATCTATGCCAGACATTACGTCGAATTCCATGAGGTCTTATTGAGTTTACTTACCTCCTTTGTGGAGTCTTATCAAAAGCTTCAAATTGCCAATAAACAAAAAAAGACAGGATCTATTATTTATTATTTATTTCCATGTTTTCAAGACAAGAAATGAAAATGCGCAAAGTGAAATTTGCTTTGATTGTTATTCTAATACATTTGCTAATTTAAACATTTATATCTGGCCTTATCCTACCTAGTATTTCTCCATCCCTCTTTGACCGATTGGAGAAACACAAGAGACAGAGGATTAAAAAGCCATGAGGTTTTACAATTGGAAAGTTAGAGTACACACACCAGGTCTAAATATAAAATTTCCATAACACTCAAAGAGATACACAGCACAGAAATAGACACTTCAGCCCAACTCTTCCATGCCGACCAGATAGCCTAGATAAGTCTAGTCCTGTAAACCAGCAATTGGCCCATATCCCTCTAAACCCTTCCGATTCATATACTCATCCAGATGCCTTTTAGGTGTTGTAATCGTCGTAGGCTTCACCACTTCCTCTGGCTGCTCATTGCATACTTGCACCACCATCTGTGTGAAAAAGTTACCCCTTAGGTTCCTTTTAAATCTTTCCCCTCTCACCTTAAACCTATGTCCTCTAGTTTTGGACTCCACTACCACAAGGAAAAGACCTTGCCTATTTACCCTATCCATACCCATCATGATTTTATAAACCTCTTTAAGGTCATCTCTCAGCCTCCAATGCTCCAGGGAAAATAGCCTCAGCCTATTCAGCCTCTCTCTGTAGCTCAAATCTTCCAACCCTGGCAACATGCTTGTAAATCTTTTCTGAATCCTTTCTAGTTTAACAATATCCTTCCTGTAACGGGGTGACCAGAATTGCATGCAATACTCCAAAAGTACCTTAATCAATATCCTGTAGAGGTGCAACATGACCTCCCAACTCCTATATTCAATGCACTGGCTAATAAAGACAAGCATACCAAACACCTCCTTCACTATCCTATCGGCTGCAATTCCACTTTCAAGAAACCTGCACTCCAAGGTTTCTTTGATCAACAATACAGTTCAGGACCGTACCATTAAGTGTATAAGTCCTGCTCTGATTTGCCTTTCCAAAATGCAGCACTTCACATTTATCTAAATTAAACTCCATCTGCAACTCCTTGGCCCATTGGCCCATCTGATCAAGATCATGTTGAACTCTGAGATAACCATCTTTGCTGTCCACTACACCTCCAATTTTAGTGTCATTTGCAAACTTATTAACCACACCTTCTATGTTCTCACCCAAATCATTTATATAAATGACAAAAAGCAATGGATCCAACACTGATCCTTCTGGGACACTGCTGGTCACAGGCCTGCAGTCTGAAAAGCAACCCTCCACCACCACCCTCTGGCTCCTACCTTTGAGCCAGTTCTGTATCCAAATGGCTAGTTCTCCCTGTATTTCGTGTGATCTAACCTTGCTAACTAGTCTACCATGAGAAATCTTGTTGGAAGCCTTACTAAAGTCCATATAGATCACATCTACCACCCTCATCGATCCTCTTTGTTACTTCTTTAAAAAACTCAATCAAATTAGTGAGACACGATTTCCCAAACACAACTCCATATTAACTATCCTTAATCAGTTCTTGCCTTTCCAAACACATGTAAACCCTGTCCTTCACGATTCCCTCCAACAATTTACCCACCACTGATGTCAGGTTCACTGGTCTATAGTTTCCTGGCTTTTTCTTACCACCTCTCTTAAATAGTGGCACCACATTACCCAACCCCCAGTATACAGGCACCTCACCTGTGGCTATTGATGACACAAGTATCTCAGCAAGGGGCCCAGCAATCTCTTCCCTCACTTCCCACAGAGTTCTAGGGTACACCTGATCAGGTCCTGGGGATTTATCTAATTTTATGCATTTTAAGGCGTTCAGCACCTTCTCTGTAATGTGGCAATTTTTCAAGATGTCGCTGTTTATTTTCCCACGTTCTGTATCTTCCATATCCTTCTCCACAGTAAACACTGATGCAAAATACTTGTTTAGTGTCTCCCCATCTCATGCGGTTTCACACATAGGTGGCCTTGCTGATCTTAACGTGGCCCTATTCTCTCCCTTGTTACCCTTTTGTCTTAAGGTATTCGTAGAATCCCTTTGGATTCTCCTTAACTCTATTTCCGAGGGCATTTCATGTCCCCTCCTTGTCGTCCCGAATTCCCTCTTAAGTATACTCCTACTGCCTTTATACTTGTCTAGGGATTCACTCGATCCCTGCTGTCTGTACCTGACATATACTTACTAAAACCTCAATTTCTCTCGTCATCCAGCATTCCTTATAGCTAGCAGCCTTGCCCTTTACCCTAACAGGAACTCACTGGCTCTGGACTCTTGTTATCTCATTTTTGAATGCTTCTTATTTTCCAATCGTCCCTTTACCTGCGAACATCCAACCCCAATCAACTTTTGAAAGTTCTTGCCTAATATTGTCAAAATTCGCCTTCCTCCGATTTAGACCTTTAACTTTTAGATCTGGTCTATCCTTGTCCGTTTCTGTTTTAAAACTAATAGAACTATGGTCACTGGCCCCAAACTGCGCCCCCACTGACATCTCAGTCACTTGCCCTGCCTTATTTACCAAGATTAGATCAATTTCGCACCTTCTCTAGTGGGTACATCCACATACTGAATCAGAAACTTTTCTTGTACACACTTAACAAATTCCTCTCCATCATGACCACTGCTTTGTCTTTTAACAAAAGATTATTACATCCTGGGATGATCCTGTATAATTTCTGATGTTGTAGGTTTATCGTTACAATAGATAACATAATATTAGATAACATAAATGAAAAATGTTGTCTTCTAATCAATGCTAATGACTCATCTTGGCGTATTTTATTAGGTCGCAATTACTTTTATTTCACTTGAACCCAAGTACAGCAGATCCCATTAGAGACATTAACATCAGTCGTAGCCTCCTGCGCTTACTGTCTGTACTGCAATACTGTCATCTGGCTGATTATCACAACCGTGCTACTATACACGAGTGCTTGGAGGGACAACCACATCTCACATTAACAAGTGACTTCCACACTTGCTGACATTGTTCAGTCTTGGAACTTCCAACATTAAATACAATGAAGCACTGCTTCATGCTTGAACAGGTGATTGTGGAGCCTTATTGTTCAGTTTTGTTGCTGAGAGTAATTACTTGTAATGAAAATGGCATTGGAATTACTACAAGCAAAATTAGAGGCATGTAATAACTTATGAGAGTTCAAATACAAATTTCACTTCGAAACAGATTTAGCAATAGTTTCATCCACTAAGCTGCTTTTATTTTGTGTTAACTATAACTTTTGCATCTCAAATCTATTAATTGAATTCAAATTTATTCACATGCTTTAGTGAGATTCAAACGCGTATATGCAGAGCATTAATTTAGCTGTCTGGATTATTAATCCAGTGACAATACCACTGCAAAACCACCTCCACCTTAAGGCACTGAGCATTTAATGTGTGGATTTTTACCATCTGCTGGCTAATTTAAAATCGATTTACCAGCCTCACTGATGTCAGCCAACGTGAAGACCTGTGTCAGACAATTTTAAAAGCAGCTAACCAGTGAAGACTGGACAATTGAGCAATTAAAATCACCCATGGTACTTGTCCATTTTTGGATCACTGAGAACTGATCGTTTGCAATCTTAAACTGCACAAATGATAGATCCACAATGGTGAAGCCCATATGTCACTTATTCCTGTCAGGTTCCAATGATACCACTGGAACGACTGTAAACACGATACAGTGAACTAAATGGCAAAACAGAATGAGCATCAATCCAGCAGAACAGAAGGCCAAGAAAAAATGAACTTGCTTTGTTTTTCTCCAACTTTTCTTTTCGGATAAAGAGAAGCAGAAGGCATAGACCTCCCCAGCTGCAGATGTACCTTGCCCATTCAAAAGTGAAAGGATTATGGGACAGACCTGGTAACAACGTCTATCACTTCCCTATTTAAAGCGAAAGGCCTCTACCTCATCTTGCTGACCAGTCGGCTAGGACAATTAATTGAGGCCCCAAAATGGTGTCTTTGCTGAAGCAGCAGGTGAATCTCTAATTGACACTACTGCTTGCTCATTGAAATCTAAATTTAAAATGTAGCCCCTGATAAATAATTATTCAGATCATTCGTCTGACCAACTCCAGAAAGTTTGCTTTGAAGTTGTCAACGAACACTCAAAACTTACATGTTAGTATTCAGTAATAACAACATGGTACTTAACATTAAAGCAGTTTCAGCATCATTTTTAGGCCCTGGTGACATTATTATGATGCAGCCACTATTCATATTCATCCAAGCAGTTTTATAGAAATCTTTTTACGTCACATCCTAGTTTGCAAAATCACAGTTACACTAAAAGATGAAAATTCATCCAAAATATTTGCTGTTAGTCTGGGAAGTGTCAGATCACTTTAGATTTTGAATCATAAATGCAATTAAATGTCAACCACAAACAAAGCTACTGTGGCTAAACTGCTTTTGGAAACTCTGAATATATCCAGTAGATTTGATGGATACGCCATGCAGCTCGGCCTGTTCACATATTGGTTAATGTCTTTTTTCCATTACAGGAAAGATTTTATTTATTTGGCAACATATTTATTTTGAAAAGTATCGATGCAAACAATCTTGAACTTGGCGAATGAAATGCCTTATCTTAGTTTAACGACAATTCAAGCCAATAATTCCAGAATGTCATGTATTGCTCAGTTGGTGTTTCATAAATGTGCCATTTATTCTGACAGGGAATGAATTGCAATTTTCTCTCTTTTTAGTTAATGCTCACTTTATCCTTCACTGTTTCAAATCCATTTAAGATTTTTGCTTCCAGACACCTCTTAGTGAATTGTCTCTGATATTGTTCGCAATCACATGGAAAAAGCATAGAATTTGCAAATAGTCTGTCCATTCATGTCAAAGGAATGTACGAGAACAAGCAATGTAATTCTCGGCTGGAAAGAACATATGCTTTTTAGAGCGGAAAGCCCTCAAAACAGGGACTAGGATAATGAATCTTTCCTTGTCTGTGTGTAATTGACAAGCTGTTCAGTTTGATTTATGTATGTACAGAAAAGTGGGTACGGTAACACAAAGAATTTATCAACAAGTGTGGAAAACCTGATAGCTCGTGAATGATGAAGTCAAGAGAGAGTTATCAACATCTTCCTTGTCAGTGCTCCACTGGCACTTTGGTTTGTACTGTTCAGTTTTGATTTACCTTTAATGAGCACAGAGGGTGTTTTAGTACTTCTCAATAGGACATGTGACCTGCCTTGCACTTCTCTTCAGAAAGAAATGCCTACCAGATTGAAAACTTGCTCAGTGGAGGAAGAATTACTTTGATTGGGAGCATTTCAGCCCAAAATAAAGCAGACTGCAGCTGTGAGTGATGAAGCTATGTTGTTCTATTTATATTGTGACTGAATGACTGAAAAAGATGTATTTAAAATGGTGGTTGTTGTAGAAAGTTATAAAATGTCATACAGTTTTTACAGCACAGAATGTAGCCTTTTGGCCCACCATGTTAATGCCAGTCTTTGAACATCTATCAATTCTATTCCCATTTTCCAGCAATTTGCCGAGTAAGCCATGACATTTCAGGCATTCATCTAAGTAGTTCTTAAATGTTTTGAGGGTGTCTGTATCTCTCTGGGTAAAAACATTTTTCTTCAAGTCCCCTATAATATTTCTGCTCTTTACCTTCCCCTGGTTATTAATCCCTCTACTAAAGTGAAAAGTTTCTCCCTATCTACCCTGTCTATTCTTCTCAGACCTTGGTACACCTCAATCAGAAATCCCCCGCCCTGCCTCACACCCTCCCCAGCCTTCTCTGCTTTTTACAAAATAACTTCAGCCAATCTAGTCTTTCTTCATAGCTGAATTGCTACAGTCCAGGTGACGATTGGTGAATCGCCTCTGCACCAAATTCAATGCAATCACATCTATAGTATAGTGACCAGATAAAGTACTCAGCAGTGGCCTAACTAATGTTATATACAATTCCATTACAGTCTCCTTGCTTTTATATTAAATACTTTGCTGAATAAAGGCAATTATCCCACATACATTATTAACTACCTTATTGACCTGTCCTGCTATTTTCAAAAATCTGTGTATATGCACACCATGTTTCCTCTGATTCTCTGTATTTCCTGGGGTCCTATCACTGAACATGTCTTGTTGTTGCTCCCAAAATGCATCACGTCACATATTTCAGGGTTAAATTTCACTTGCCAGTGTTCAGCCTATCTGATCAGCTCATCTAAACCATCCTATTGTCTAAAGCTTTCCTCCTCGCTATTACAACACCATCAATTTTCATATTATCTACAACTTTATTGATCCAACCTCCAACACTCATGCCTAGATCATAAAAGTACATTACAAATAGCATGGGTCTCAGCACTAAACCCTGTGGTATGCCATAGGACACAACCTCTTGTCATAAAAAACACCCATCACACTCTGCTTCCTGCCTCTAAGCCAGTTTTGAAGCTAATTTACCAAATTACCCTGGATCCCATGGGCTCTTCACTTTTAACCACACTGCAATTCAAAACCTTTGCAAAAGCCTTACTAAAGTCAATTTACACAACATCAAATGCAATAACCTCATCTACACACTTAGTCACCTCCCTGAAAAATTCAATCAAATTTGTTAGACATGATTGCCCCTTTACAAACGGCATGTTGACTATTCTTGATTAATCTTTCCCTCTCCAAGCGGAGATTAATTCTGTCCCTCAGAATTTTTTTCCAATACTTTCCTTAGCACAAATGTTAGACTGACTGTTTTGTGGTTTCTCGGTTTAGCCTAACCACTTTTGTTAAATATTAGTACCACATTAGCAGTCCTCCAGTCTGCTGGTACCCTTCCTGTGTCCAGGTAACATTTGAAAATTAACGTCAGAGCACATGCAATCCTTTCCCTTACCTTCCACAGTAACCTGGGATACATCTCATTAGGACCTGGGGATTTATCCAATTTCAAGCCTGCTTAAACAGCTGATAGCCTCTCTCTCTCAATGTTAGTTCATTCAAGTACATCACTGTCCCCTTCATTGACTTCCATATATATATTGACTTTCTTTACGGTGAATACAGATTCAAAATACTCATTTAAATTCTCAGTGATATCTTTTGGCTAAACGCTCAGATTGCCACTTTGGTCCCTATCAGCCCAACTCTTCCCCTGGTTATTTTCTTACTCCTAATATACTTATAAAATGCCTTTGGATTGCCCTTAATGTTATCTGCTGGTGTTTTTATCATGTCACTCTTCTCTGTCCTTATTTCTTTATTAAACATAACCCTACTATAATCCTCTAGGGCATCTGCTGTTTTGAGCCTTCAGTGTCTACCATTAGCTTCCTTTATTTTTCTGGATTCAATCCAGTACATCACTGGACTTGTTGGTTCCACCCTTCATCTTTATGGGAACACAATGCCCTCAAACTCTTGAAGATTTTCCTGCAGGTAGCTGTACCCAGTCCACTTTGATCAGACCCCACCTTATCTTATTAAAATTAGCTTTCCCCCAATTCAGAATCTTTATTGTCATCTTTGTCTTTATCCATAATTACCTTAAATCTTAGTGAATTATTGTCATTATCACCAAAATGCTCCCCTACAGTCACATCTACCATTTGCCGGGCTTCATTCCCTAACATTAGGTCCAGCATTGCTCTCTTTGTTTCTACATGCTGGCTTGAAAGCTCTCCTGGACATATTTTATGCGTGTATCCCCCTACAAACCTTTCATTTTGTTTATCCCGGTTAATATAATGAAGTCAAAATCCCCTATTAATATTACCCTATTACTTATATACTTCTCTCAGATTTTCTGAAGAAGGATCCCGACCCAAAACCTCAGCTTTCCTGCTCCTCTGATGTTGCCTGGCCTGCTCTGTTCCTCCAGCTCCACACTGTGTTGTCTCTGACTCCAGCATCGGCAGTTCTTACTATTTCTGCCCTCATATCTGTCTTCTTACCTAACTCTGCCTGTTTGGAGGTCTAAAGTACACCCCCAGCAAGTGATTGGCCTCTTTTTGTTTTGAAGTTCTACCCATATAGCCTCATTTGAATAACCTTCCAAGATCGCACCACTCCTTGCTACAGTGAATAACTCCTTGATCAATATTGCAAATGCACTTGCTCTTTTACACTCCTCTATCATGCCTAAAGTACATTGGAATATTGAGCTGCCAGTCCCATCCCTCCCTCAACCACGTCTCCATGACAGCAATGATATCATATCCCCAAGTATTAAACACCTCTCTCAATTCATCTACCTTACCAGGCTCCTTGCATTAAAATAAATATCATCCAACTTGTCATGTTCGCTTGTTCCTAAACTTGACTATATTTGCACTGCTTTCTTTTTCTCGACTTGTCTGTTCATCTCCTTCTATTGTACCTCCACTCTGTATCCCACCCACCCCCAAGCAAATTAATTTAAACTCTACCAACCACACTCAGAGACCTCCCTGCAAGAATGCTAGTCCTGTTCCAACTCAGGTTCCACCCATCAACCTTGGTACAGATTCCATGTTCCACAGAAACAGTGATCCAGGAATCTAAAGCCCTCCCTCTGGCTCCAAATTTTCACCCAACCATTCATATATCCTGTCGACCTTTCCTATATTCACAAGCATGTGGTACAAGGAGTAATTCAGAGATTACAACTTTTGATGTTGTGTCTTTCATTTTGCTATCTAGCTCCTAAAATTCTTGTTGCAGAATGTTATTCGTTTTTCTATCTATGTTGTTGACCCACAATCTTGGAGTCTTACCTTCCCCTTTTAGAATTCCAGGGAGGCAACATACCATCCTACAGTACCATTTGTGACTCAGAAATGCCTGTCTGAAGCCCTCGCTGTTGAATGTCCTATCATGCTTTTTCTCTCTCTTTTCCTGCTCCTCCTGCTGCAGTTAGCCTCTTGCTGCACTTACCACAGGAATAGTCACTCTCACCAATTTCCAACAAAGAAAATCTATTTGTGTGAGATACAGTGTGGGGTTTTCCTGATGACCTGCTGCCACACTTCTGACTTATGGTCACCTATTCCATCTCCGACTGCACTTCCTTCAGCTGCAGGTGAACATGTCTAAAAAAGTATTATCCACGAAATTCTCAGCGTCATGGATGCACAGCTGTGCCTCCAGCTGACACTCAATTTTCAAAGCTCAAGCTGGTCGAGCTGACAGCACTTCCTGCAGATGTGGCCATCCAGACTGTTAGGACCCCCCAAGATCTCCTACATACCAGAAATTGTGCAACATACAAGATTTAGATCCTCTGTCATACCTAGTTTTGTCTTAAACTTACTTCCATTATGCCAACTCTTACCTTAATAATACACTTCTCTAATTTATAGCAATGTAATATTCCAAAACAGCAGTTTCTTACATTTTCTTTTCAAAAATATACTTTGTTCATAAAAAAATTTCTTTGTATTTATATATATTTATAGATAGTCACAAAAGAAGATTGGTCTGTACAGTTACTTATCCAACAACTAGACAAAACCATTGGGCTTTGACTCTACCCCAAAAAAAGCTCTCTTACACATAAAATTCTAATATTTACATATAATGAGACACTGGGAAGGTGCAATAACTAAATGGATCCCCATTTACCTTCAGCAGGAAGACCTCAGACAGTGGCCTTTCCCATTGTGCCTTGGCGGTGGATGCCTCGAGCTTTAGAGTGCCCCTCAGCACGTAGTTCTGGACCTTGGAATGTGCCAATCTGCAGCACTCAGTCAGGGTCAACCCTTTGTTCTGGAAGGCCAACAAGGTTCAGGCAGACCAAAGAGTGTCTTTCACCAAGTTGATGGTCCTCCTGGTGCAGTTGATGTTTGCCTCACTGCATGTCCCAGGAAACAGACTGCACAGCACAGCACAGCATCCAGTGACACGGAACTGTTCGGGACATACCTCGACACAAACATCCGCATCATTCTCCAGACCTCCTTTGCAAAGGCACATTCCAGAAGTAGATGTGTGACAGTCTTGACCCTCTCCCCCTGCAGCCAATCCAAGTACAGTGTGTGATGGTACAGACCAACCAGTCATACATAAAAGATCTCACAGGTAGTGCCCTTCTTATCACCAGCCAAGTGATGTCTTGGTGCTTGTTGGAAACTTCTGGTAATGAGGCATTCTGCTAAATGACTTTGACAGTCTGCTCAGGGAATCAAGCAACAGGATCCACCCTCTCCTTTTCCGTCCAGGTCTCAAAGATGCTACACGCTGACCACTTCATGATGGGCTCACAGCTGTTTCTTACAATTAATTCATGGATTTTCTGTGATGTCTCTTTTTTTTTCAACCACAGTTGGCTTAAGGTCACTGTTCCCAAACTGCTTTACTGTGATGTTGAGTGTAGGACACTCTTCCCAGACTGCATCACTATGATGCTGACTGCAGGGCACTCTTCCCAATTGATTAGTCTTTCTAAGCCTCAGACTGAAGGCTATGAGACAAATTTAGCCTGTTTTGTGTCTTATTTCAGCAATAATTTGCATAACTATGTTGGAAAATGAACAAGGGTGCTCCGCAAGAGTGTCATCAAACAAAATTTGACACCAAACTATGTCAGGTGATATTAGGGCAGGTGACTAAAAGCTAAGTCAAAGAGATAGGTTTAAATGAGAAGCTTAGAGGAAGCATGAAAGGAAGGCAGGTTTAGATAGGAAATTCTAGAGTCTGGGGTCTGGCTGAAAAGATTGCCACTAATACTGGAACAATTAAAATCAGCAATGTACAAGAGGCCAGAATTGAAGGGCTGGAGATTTTGGGCTAAGTGTTACAGAAGTAGAAAGGGATGAAGACAGAGATAGATTTGATAAAATGGATATCTATTTTAAAATTGACATACTGCCAGAGGAAGAACTATTGAAGCTCAACAAATGCAGGAATGATGAGTATATATGTCGCAGTAAGTTAGGACACAAGCAGCACAGATTTGGATGACATCAAGTGTATAAAGGGTGCAAGGTGGACTGGTGACTAGAGCACTATTGGAATTGACAATATTCAAGGTTATTGAGGCAAGGGTGAATATATCAGCAGCATGTGAAGTATACAAATAATGTCCTGTAACATTAAAACAAACATGAATATTGAAATAATACACCACACTAGTGGACTTTGAAAATAATATTAGCTATATTTTATTAAAATAAGAATAAAAATGCACATTCACTCATGAAGTGAAAAAGCAACGCTGTTCTATTGATGTTATTGTGAATATTAAATGGTTAACAGCAGCATCTGACTGCAGTGAAAAGTCCTGCTGAACATTGCAAACTTGGACAATTGAAAGATAATCTCTTCAGAGATGGCATTATCTGAGGAATCAGATATCCTGCTATGAGACTACATCTGCTGAGGGGGAGAAAACTTACTCCCAAGAAAGTTATTAGTGTGCGCAGAATCTCCAATGTTGGCAGTCATCAGGTACAGAGAAATAATGAGAGAATTGAGAGTTTTCAGTTTGCTGAGAGACAGTCCAGGCCTAACAAGAACATTACAATAGAGAAAAGGAAGAAATATTTCCAGAAGGACCAGCAGAAAGATCAAGGCCTAACCATAGGATCTAAATGTTGCAGAGGACGCTATGTGAAAGGAAAGGAAACATGTTCAGTGTGTGGAAAATAGCACCCTAACTAAATCAATTTACATGCAATTTTTTTCTGCTTGAAAGAAACAAAGCAAACTTGTAAAGATGGTGCTAAAGGATAATTCTAACCATTCACACTACACTATACAATAGGTTGTCAGCATCCTATCTGAAAGTTATAAATGGTTTGAGATTATGAGAAAGATGACTGCAGAAGGAGAGCATTCAATGAATGTGCAATGTCAAATAAACATTGGTGTTACATGCATCATTATGAACTTCACAAAGGTGGTAACTCAAAAATAAAGCCACCAAGGGTAGAATTGATGCAATATAATGGAACAATACTCATCACAGAACAAAGGACAAAATGAGCTGAAAGCTCATCTAACAGGAATAATAAAGCCCTGCAGTTCCAGACAATAGTCACGAAGCAAAATCCACACATATCAGCTAAATCTAAAGTTTGGACAGCATAATGATACATGCTGAAAGAGATTTGTGGCATTTCATAGGGCATCAATTAATTGAATGTTCAATAGAACCCAAAAACTCACAAAGACATTTTTCCACATCTTGATATCTTCCTGGTGAAGAACATCTTGAAGCAGATGAGAGCCTGAGACCGAAGCAACATCTGCTGAGGAGATTCCCAACTACCTTCAAGTCTAGCTTGAAGTTAAGGCAGAAGAGCTGGAAAAAAGGGAGTGCTCACCCAACTGATGGGAATCAGAAAACTTCCCAATCAGATCTGCAGTCAAGCAGGGCTGCCAACTCTCTGCTGCCTTGTTTATGTGTTGCACAGAGCCTTTTGTCAAGTCCATCAGGAAGGATGTGAACTTGAGAGAGATGATTATTCCAGGCAGCGGAGGCCTGCAGGTCAAAGCCGACCTGTACTTGGATGATGTTGCCATTTTCTGCTTGGATCCGTTGTCAGTGCACAGACTCATGCACATCTGCGACCTGTTCAAACTGGCCTCAGGAGCCAGGGTGAATGGAGGCAAGATCGAGGTCAGGTTGTTTGAGAACTGGGCTGACCGATCTTTTATCACATTCATCTTCAGGCCAGATTATCTGAAGGTGCTGGGTAAATGGTACAGACAGGCCGGGGTGTGCAACAAAACTTGGGAGGAGCTCATTGCCAAAGTGAGGCAAAACTAGGCAGATGGGAGGACCACTCCCTCTCTATTGAGTGTAAAAACCTGGTCATCAACTCTCTCTGTTGTACATGGTGCAGGTCTGGCCCATTCCCTGAAACTGCATGTTTCAGTCACCCAAGCCATCTCCTACTTCATCTGGAGGTCAAAGATGGACTGTATCTGAAGGGACACCTTATACAAAACTCGGGACAAGGGCGAAAGAACATGCCAAATGCCACCATTATCCTGATCGCCACCTTTTTATGTGGTTGATTCAGGCTGTGCACAATACCTGTGTTATATACAAACACAGACCTGGCATCGTTGCCACTAAACACTTCAAGTACTTGGGCCATTCCGTATCACCTGTCCCTCATGGAAAAAATTGTAAAAGATAACACCTTTGACCACAAGTCGTCAGGCAATGGTCAGAATGTAGTGACTCAAGACTCTGCGAGAAAAGGAAAGGGTGGATCCTGACATGTTGTTCCCTGAGCAGACTGTTAAAATCTTTAAGCAGAATGTCCTCTTACCAGAACTTTACAGCAAGCACCAAGAATCATTTGGCTGTTATTGAGAAGGGCACTACCCATGAGATCCTTCATGCTCGCCTGGACTTTCTCCACCACTGCATGCTGCCCTCAAAGTGGCTGCGGGAGGGAAAAGACTGTCACACATCTCCTGCTGGAACGTGCCTATGCAAAGAAGGACTGGAGAGAGATGCAATTTTTGTTGAGCTTTATCCCAAGCAGTTTGTGACGTAGGATTCTGTGCTCGATGTTGTGTTCCCTGCAATGCACACCGAGACAAACATCAACAGTATCTGGAAGACTATCGACTGGATAAATGACACTCTTTGGTCTGTCTGAAACTTGCTGGTCTTCCAGTACAAACCTCGACCAAGTGCTGCAGACCTTTCCAAGGTCCAAGACTATGTGCTGAGGGACACACTAAAGTTTGGGACAGCTGCCACCAAGGCACAGTGGGGAAAGACAACTCTCTGCCAAAGTACAATGAAGGTTTGTTCAGTTATCAGATCCTCTTGGTGCTTCCAATGTATGTAAATATTGTGCTGCATGAATAGGAAATACTTTGGGTTTTTTGCAACTAGTGGAGATATCAAATTCCAATGTTTGTTTGTTCTTCATGTGCAAACACTGTACAGAACTGCTTTAGTAACTGTGTATGAATACAAACATTTTCTATGAATAAAGCATATTTTTGCAAGAAAGAAGAATCTATATTCATATGGGTGTTGGAAACAGAAACTCCAAAATTCAGGAGTAAGTGTTGAAGAATGCACTAAGGATTGGGAGAGCTTAAAGATACAGGAGCAGAATTAGGCCATTCAGCCCATTGAATCCTCTCCGTCATTTAATCATGTCTTATATGTTTCTCAGCTCCATTCTCCTGCGTTCTTCCAGTAACATTTGATCCCCTTACTAATCAAGAATAGCCAATGCGGAGGCACAATAGGAAAAGTTCGCTGCTTTGCACTTTTCAGCCAACATAAACTAAGGGACTAGAAACTATAGAATACTTTGGGCTGTGTGAAAGACAAAGATATAAATATTGGAAATTAAAAATGTTGAAAATGTATTGAGGCATCTCAGAGTGGAACACGGAGAGAGAAAAATGCATCTATAGCACTTTATGCAATTTCCAATTTGGAAAAATTACTCAGGCTGTATAACTGACAGGGAACGAATTTTACAAATATTGAGATGATTACAATCACGCTGCATTTAGACATTCTGAATTTTCTTGCAAATTCTATATTATTCGAGTTAACTTTTTTGTAATGTTTTTGTTTAAAAATTTTAACAATAAGGTATATTTTTAGAAAAATAATCTGTATCCACATGCAGTGAGCGATGAAGTGAAAGATGGATCTATTTATGAATTAGAAGTGAAAGAAGAAACTCAAGTTAATACATCAGATGTCAATCATAATTAACAAGTGGATCCCAACAGTGCATTCGTTCCCTCACAACTGCTTCAGGTTCCAGACATAGTAGTCAATAGTCAACTTTTTGTTTCACAGCCCCATTGAGGATGAGAATTGTAGAAATGGCCTCATTACTGCTCAATCCTTATTCCCTAGCATTCCTCTTTTGCAGATCGAACTGACATGCGAACTGAATTTAAACAATAGCTCTCGAGGTATCCTTCTGACATCTACTCCCAATCTAGCAAATCTTTTAAACACTTAGAATACATTTCTGTACATTATTTGCTTTTGCTCTTTTTATTTGCTACATAAATGAAAGGCATTTCACTAGACAGCATGAAACAGCTCAGCTATGGTTTCACCAGTATTCAAGATAATATTTCTGTATGAATAGGAAGTGCCAGTACTCTATGCGCACTTATAGCCATTGTTCTTTTAAAAATACCTTCTTAACTGGAAGTTAATTTAAATTTAAGTACGAGCAATATAAACATACAGAAATGTAATTACAACTATTAGATTTTCCATTTCAAAAAGGTGCTTATTCCAAGATAATCACATTTATATTTCTGTGTTAGCACCATTGAATTCATACTGTACGTTTAACACTGAACTTTTCAAACCATTGATTTTATCAGAATAAGGCATACCAAGGAGACAATAAAAACCAGAAATCTTTAACTTTTCCAATTTACTGAGAGAAATGAAATGATTCATATTTAAATCCCATTCAATGCACTTTGCTAGTGGGTAAGCTTTTAATTTAGATTTAACAAAGATTATTTTTGAACATTTTGATTTTGAAATAAGTTTTCATTAAGCCATTGGAAACACTTATCTATACTTATTATAGAACATAACTATTTTCAGTATTTAATTTTAAAGCATTTGAATGTTGAAGGTGTTCTTATAGCATTTAAAGGTAAACTATAATGTTATATCGAAGCAGAACTACCTATTTCCTCACAAAAAGATGCCATAATCAGTAATATCTATTTACCATCCTTACATTTATTAGTTTCTGATGGCTAATCTCACCAGTTAGGTATGTTTTGCTGTGATTCACGGTCTAATGAGATGTAAGGCAGAGAGTGTGCAATGGATTCCACTTCCCAGTCGTATCTAATCACCAAACATATTGATTAATGTCTATTTACACAATGTGACTTCAGAGTTAATTATTTCTTGAATTAATTGTCTCTCTAGCAACACAAGAATCTGACTGACTTAGACCTTTCAACAACCTTCAAATATTTCTCAATGCTAAGTTCATGAAGTGAAGTCAACGTTCAACTTACGTAGAAGTCAATATTATAATTGAACTGAAATAAGAACGGAGGATACTGAAAGTACTCAGCAGGTGAGGCAGCATCTTTGGAGAGAGAAACAGAGTTGATGTTTCAGGAAATAACTGAAAAGACTGGATTCTGCAAAGGCTAAGAACTCTGACAATATTCCAACAATAGTACTGAAGACTTTTGCTCCAGAACTTGCCACAGCCTTAGCCATTCTATTACAATACAACTGCAGCTCTGGTCTTTATCCAACAATTCGGGAAATTTGTTCAGGTGTTGTCCTGTATACAAACTGCAGGACAAATACAGCCTGGCCAATTACAATCCCTTTAAATTATCCTTGGTCATCAGTAAAGTGATGGAAGGGGGCCGTCAATAGTGCTATCATTCAACATTTCTTTAGTAATAACCAGCTCACTAATGCTTCGTTCGGTTTCTTCCAGGGTCACCGAGCATGTAACGTTCTTGATCGAAACATGGGCAAAAGAGCTGACCTGCAGAGGTAAGATAAGAGCAACTGCCCTCAACATCAAGGCCACATTTGACTGAGTGTGGCATTAAAGACCTCAAACTAAACTAGAGTCAGAAGGAAACCCCCGAAGTCATATTTAACATAAGACTTCAGAGGTTTCTCAGCCCCAGGGCATCTCTGTAGAAGTTTCTCAGATTAGTGTCTTAGATCCAACTATCTTCAACTCTTTCATCAGTGACCATCCTTCCATCAAATGTCAGAATATTTGCTGATGATTGCATAAGATTCAACTCCATTCACAGCTCCTCAAATCCTGAATCATTCCATATTGAATGGAGTATTAATGGTGCAATATTCAGGCTTGGTCTGACAGGTTCCATGTTCATGTCAAACAAGTACTAGGAAATGACCATGTGAGACTCAAGAGAATCTAACCATCACTCCTTGACATTCAATTGCTTTATCAATGCCGAATCCCCAGTTATCAATGTCCTGGAGGCTAGAGTTCACCAAAAGCTGAATTGGATTGACCATATAAAAACTGTGGCTACAAGACCAGCTCAAAGGCTAATAATTCTGCAGTAAGTAGCTCATCTTCTAAAATCTCAAAGATCATCCATCAGCTGCAACACAAGTCAAGATTATGACAGAACACTCTCTCTCTTTGCCTGGCTGTGTACAGCACCAGTAGCACATAAGAAGATTGACCCTTACATTCCATCTAATTTTGTTTTCTTCTGAATGAACTTCTGAGGTCTGTGAACAGCAGTGACTTCTGAAACTGGAATTTTGCGATGGATTGGCATGTGAGGGCCTTCAAAGTGACTGCACAGCTGCAAAGCTTAAAGGGAATGTTGCTTGACATCATCCAAGGCAAAACTGCCTGCTTGATTGGCACCACATTCACAATCTGTCACTCCCGCACCCCACAACATGCAGCTAGAACAATGTGTATCATCTACAAGATGCACTGCAGAAATTTGCAAAGCCTCCTTCGATAGCATGGTCCAAATCCATGAACAATGCCATCTCAAAGGATAAGGACAGCAGATATATGAGAAGACTGCCACCTTCAAGATCCCATCTGAGCCATTCACCAACCTAACGTGGAAATATATCGCTGTTCCTATTGTATTATTGCTTCAAAATCCTGAACTCTCTCTGAAAGGGACTTTGAGTTTAACTATAGCAAATGGACCTCATCGGTTCAGGAATGGACAGCTTGGGATGGGTAATAAATGTTGGCTCAGCCAGCAATGCTCATATTCCAGGAATTAATAAAAAATATGCCTGTGAAATGTTAACTCTTATTTTCTGTCCATAGTGACAGCCTAACTTACTGCGCATTTCCAACAATTATGTTTATATTTCAGATTTCCAGCATATGGGGCATTTTTATTTTGTGTTATAATTGCACTGATCCCACTTGTGTAATTTTTCTTACATTACCTGATTTAGTGGCTACAATGTCAACATTTTAGTTATTATTCAATAGTCCTGTAAATGGTACAAGCATCTTGAATAATTCACAGGATTTGTTGGCTCTAATGGGAGCACCTGGTTATCTGATTGGGTTCATTATAATTTTGGGCTGATTTTTACAGCCCCTTGCCAGCCTATTTCAAAGAGAAAGGGGGCCTCCTAAAATAGAACTAATGGTTTTCCCTGTTGCCATCCCACTCACCCCGTCTCCCCTGTTCTAATATTATGGTGGGCAGGCAAAATGGCAGGTAGTCCTCCAGCTCTTGGGCCTATTCCGCATCCACTGCAATTTTATGTGTGACTGAGGTAAGCAGGGCAAGGAGTGAAGCCAACTGCCTTTTACTGCATGGGCTGGTGTTAGGTAGGAAGGGAGGCTAAAATTGTTAGACGTTCCCTGCATATTGGAGAACCTCCTCATCAAGATCATATCTCCAGTTTATCTGTTCCCATCATGGCCTCCAAAACCTCACAACTCATACCACCAGTGGGTTCAGCCAGGTCAGTCTGAGCAAAATCCCTGGTTTACCTGAAGTCCACAATCCATTGTTCAACTACTCACAATCCCAACAGTGACTACTCTTCTATTTTGGCACCACTGGGACTACAGAGCTGGTCTCTAAGATAGGAAATTCTCCTTTTGAGGACAGAAGCATCACAGCGACCCAATAATGGATGCCTTCAGTATAATATTGCTTTGGAGGATTTGGGTTTCTGGTTGGCGCGGTAGCATGGACATTTCAATTGGAGAGAGAACTGATAATCTGTACCCTCATAAAATCTAGCTGTTTGTTTGGAACAGACTGTAGTCAACAACCTACAGTATGGCTGGACTCAACTGAAGGAGGATAGCAACAGGAGGTGGATCTCCTGTGGATAAAGCAAATAGTGCTGGCTGTGATTACTTGTTTTAAATTCCCACAATCAATGAGTACATTAGTTGTTTCTACTAGCAGATTTCCAGCAGAAGAATCAACAAGACTTATTGGTAGCTTTACTACAGGAATGAATGTATATATCATCATCACAAACGAGCAGCCATATCAATTTTTATTTACGATAGAAACATAAATGTAATAATTTTTTATCAATCTTGTTTTTGTGACAATGCTTGACCGACAAACATTGACCAGGAATAACTCCTCAGCATTTTTTAAAAATAATGCTGCATGATTTTTTTTAATCAATCAGTCATGTTACGATACACCTCTGAGGCAGGTGGGACTTGAGCTTCTGGGCCGGAGGTAATGGCACTATTAATAGGCCACACGAGTCCTCCTGAGACCTTTTACATCCACTCAAACTGGAAGATGGGACTTCGGTTCAACATTTCCCAAAAGACCGCGGCAGTGCAATGCTGCATACTGCAATGAGGTTTCAGCCTTGATTGCCGTATTCAAGTCCTTAGTGAAACTTCAAACTTTGAGCTGGACGTGTGAATGCCACCCACTGGGCTAAGGGATAGAGAGTGATAGTGAAGTAAACATGGAAATATGAAATGGAAATGAGGTGATGAAAAGAAGAAAAGTATGAAATTAAGAAAAGGAAGAGAATGACTGTGGGCAAAGGAATCTACAATGAAAGAATGAAAAGAGAGATACATGAGAAGAAGACATCAGCTCTGAATGCATTTATAGTGTCTGCCTAAGTATGTATGATCTAAACATTGTAGCATAATGGCCAGGAAGTACTCTCCTGCAACATTCTACTGAAGACTACAAATCACTGGTTTCCATGATCATACAACCTCAATAGGAACTAAAAGAACTATGGATGGTGTAAATCAGAAACAAAAGCAAAAATTGCCCAAAAAGTTCAGCAGATCTGGCAGTCAAACCCAAGTTCTGAGGAAAGGTCACTCATCTGAAACGTTAACTCTGACTCCTCTCCACAGATGCTGCCAGACCTGCTGAGCTTTTCCAGCGATCTCTGTTTTTGTAACCTCAATAGGAAGTGGGCTGAGAACACAGATAATCATTCTTACACCAGATAGACAGAATCTTTACCACAAAATAACAATATTTATGCTTTTTGCTGGTCTTCAGTCCAATCTTTAAATGGGAATTATGACTATTTCCTGAATGATATTCAATTGCTGTGAGTTTTTAATCTTTGTTTTTTTTTCTTTATTCATTCACGGGATGAGGGCATCACTGGCTAGGCAGCATTTATTACCCATCCCTAATTGCCCAGAGGGCGGTTAAGAGTCAACCACATTGCTGTGGGTCTGGAGTCACGTGTAGGCCAGACCAGGTAAGGATGGCAGTTTCCTTCCCTAAAGGACATTAGGGAACTAGATGGGTTTTTCCGACAATCATCAATGGATTCACGGTCATTGTTGGACTCTTAATTCCAGATATTTACTGAATTCAAATTCCACCATCTGCTGTGGCGGGATTCGAACCCAGGTCCCCAGGCACTCTGCTGTGTTTGATTCCCACTGTGCTTTCAGTCTATTATAGAAGATCATGGAGCACAATGGTCAAAGCTACCAGGTTCCTCAAATCGTTTGAAATTGCCAAAAGCGGTAACCTGAAGATGACCTATCTCTCACTGATAGACCTCAGCTCCTTCAGTGTCGGAGAGCCTTCAATCAACGTTCAACTCTGGGAGCCCTGATGCCATTCTTCGTTGGATGGCTAGCATGCTCACTAGTTAGCAACTGGCCAGTCCTGCAAAGATCTCTTGCAATAATCATAATCGATGGTGTGGTGACGGTATCTACTTTTAATGCTAACATCAGGGTCCCAGCTGCATAGAGAAAATCTTGCACCATGGTGTTTGTTACCAATATTGCTATTACAAGGAAATCCAGGCCACTCAGATGGGTGAATATCAGTGTGCATTCTATTCACAGGTCATATACTTGTGCTTCCCAAGCACAAATACTGTGATTATAAGTGGAAACAATCACTTTTTTTTAACACACTTGTGCACATTTTGCCCAAGTTGAGACTGGGCTGTGCTGAGCAAACTGGAGAGTGAAATGCTGAGTCAGATCTTGAAGGGTGAATTCAAAGCTGAATTCAACTGTATGGGTGAAAGCTTTCAGAGTGATTAAAAAAAATCAACAAAATGAAGCAGAATCAGGAGTTCACCTTTTTTCTGAATTTTATGTTCTTTTCCTTATATAATTTTGTGCGTCTATAATAAGTTATGTTAGGATCTGCCAAGTGCATTATAACGCAGTGGAATTTTTTAAGATCCTCAATATAATTCTGACCAGTGTGAACAGCAGGAATCCAAAACAAACTCAGGCCAACTTCTTTCAATTATAATGATCTAGAAAGTCAAGTACCTTTTAAAAATAATTTTCTGCTTTCTTTTGCCAACCTAAATGTCAATACAGCAAGGCAAAATATTATTGAATCCATCTGCTTTATCTTCTTTTAAATCCTCAAATGTGGCTCTTAAATTCCTGAGAAAGTAAGTAAAATTGCATCAACTTGGATGGCTCTGATCACTCCCTCTTACTACTTAAAGAATTTAATTAAGTTCAAGAGATATGACCTATTGCCAACTATCCCTTGTGCCTTCTACATTGATTAGACAAATTTTGAAGGAGAAACCTTTTTGGCTTTTTCCCACAATCAGCTCAAATGCCTGATGTACACTTTGCTGAAATATGTCCCACATAGTTTTTATATGTGGATAATACATTTGCTATTCTAATCTCCAGGTACAGCAATTACTATGGATTTTGGTATAATTGGAGCATTTTATTATTCTTTTACTATTGTTTAAGTTTTGTTAATTCTGTTTTAGCATGTGTTAATCATCAGTTTTTATCAGAAGCCATATCTCAGCATAATTTGCAATAATTAGTCATTCAAAGATGATTGCAAGAGAAAGAAAGAGGCATTGAATTCAAACATATGTTGGGTTTGTTTAAGTATAGGTTTGATGGGCAGATATGTTTTGAATTTAATGTGTTACCTGAGCTTGCTTGATTCTGATTTTTCTTTTTTGTTTATTGAAAATACTTGTCTGCCAATCTTTTACTAATGTTTAGCCTTTGAAAATAGATGATGTGGCAGTGGGCTATTTTGGTAATAAGGTAAGGAAAGACATCAGTACATAAAAATATTACCTGCACTATAATTTAGAACTACCATTTAACAAATGTACTGAGATATCCAGGCAACAACAATTTATCTCTTCCTTCTACTACCAAGGGAAATAGTTAAACTTCACAACAATTGTTGAGTGTTATTATTATGACTGTTCATTTATTTGATCACTAAATGACAAATTTGTCCAGTGGCTAAAACTTAAGTCAGAGTGCAGTATATTCCACCATATTCCAAAGAAAGGGTGGGGCTGCAGGGGAAAGACAAGAGTTACTCAACAAGTCATTTTCACTTTGGTCATGGGCAGAAAACTGACAATTGTAGAATGGTCATCCTTCGTACAAACGGCTTTGCTTTCCTTTCCACTTAATATTTTAAAATAAAATTAAAGTAAAATCCAGAATTATCGAAACTGATGAGGATTTCTCAATTCATTCACAAATAATTTCTCAAGATATCTAGGTCAGTGAACATCCACTCTGTGGAATATCTATCTTTGCAGTATGAATTGATGGCTGTCAAAATTCCCAAGATTAAAACATTTAGAAATACTAAAGTCCATGCGCCCTCTCCTCATCATTGGCAACAATTTCCACGGAATATACATGAAAACTGGCTTTGCACAATATATGCACCATATTTCCAGTTTCCAACAACATTGTAATGGACAACCAGGAGATTAGTTTTAAAATTGAATGCAGTTAACAAAAGCTTTGGCTACTTTCTCATTTATTACCTAAACACTTCCTGTTTATCAGATCTGTTCCAGAAGCACTGTGGACATTTAAATTTTACGATAGCCTATACCTTGTTGATCTCTGTTTGTTGGTTTCCTGAGCCAATTTGACTGGAACATGTCAACAACCTTCCATGTTGAAGATCTTCCTAAATATTTCATTGATTTAATTAGCCATTTTCTCATGCTCCATTACGCGCATGAAGACTTGCATTCATATTAGTTTTTGTGACCTTAGGATTTCCAATAGTCTTTAACAGCTGAAGAAATATTTTTTGAAGTATGGTCATTAAACAAGTGCCTTATGTTTAGTTATTAACAATCAAATTTACACAGAGAGAAATAAAAGCTTTGATGCTTTTTGCTGCTATACCTACCCAATCCTTTTCCATCTTCAGTATTATCGTAGCTATTCCCCAAATGATTATTGCACTACTCTCAATCCTACTTCTTGATTCTTTCCCTCATCACATCTGATTAAGTTATTTTTAACTTCTTCTTTTAATCACAGTTAGTTTGATCTCATTATTTTTCACCTTCAAACAAGGATGTACTTTCATTTTGCATCCTATAAAACATTTTCAGAATTTATTTCACTTTCACTTTCTAATCCTGCCAGCTGTTTAATCCTCTTTAGACCTACTCTAAAATCTTGCAAGTCTGCTATTCTTAGTCTTAAACTTCATTGTAATGTTTAACCATTTACCGCTATAGTTCTGCAGCTACTGATCCATATCTTTGATGCCTAAGTCTTCAATAAAATAATTCTTTTCACCTTGACCATGTTACAACTGTCATCCCTATTCTCTTAATATAAAGGAGCCAGGCATAAAAGGACATGGTAGACAATTGGTTTAGCCATTCAGCAGTGGATTGGACTTGACTACATAAAGAACTACTGGTCCAGCTGTTGTCTATGAAAACTATTTACTATTCCTGGATCATTCTGTATTTCAGACAAAACCCCTGGTTTCTTTTCTCAACCGCAAACCATCTTCTTGAGTTTTTCTTCCCTTTCTTCTTCACCTTCACTTCTACCAACAATTCATAGGCTTATTTTTGTCAAGAATGAGACCTCTAATCACTAGCTTCCCTTTTTTTTATCAAAAGTGAAACTTGTTGTACGGCTCCCACCTCTCCAAGACCGAAACCCATATTTTCCTTTTACCCGTCTTCCATCCTTGTGCCCTCTCCAAGTTCATTTTGTCCGTGAGACTCATTCCTCTCTTAGCTAATTCTCACTTAACTTACGACCACTTTACCTCCCTTCCTGTCTCTCATGTGAGCTGATGTTATTAATGGTTCTACCTCCTTAGGTTTTGCCCCTCTGCCCTTCAAATCCCCTTCCTTCAAAAAACTCCTCTATCCTTGCAAAATATCTTCCATCTTGAATTGTTTTTTCCTCTTCAAACTTCTTGAAAATAATCTCTGAAAAGTTTTACAGTGCAGAAGAACACAATTCGCAAACTGACCCAACATTTTGTTTAAATAATCTGTCCTTCAATGATATTCCATGCTGAAGACCTTAACAAGCAGACTGTGGATTCTGCCCCTCAGTGGAAGGAAGACTTGACCTTGAAGACCAGCAAATTTTGTGATTCCAGAAATGTCAGAGCTCAACACTGAATGCTGTTGGGACTAAAAGCAGAGAACGATGAAAGCAACTCGATCAAGATCTGTCCAGGCTTTTTAGAGGAGGAAAGATTGGGAACTCTAGGGATAAGGTGAACAAGGTAGAAGGCACTGTTTTTGGAACCCAGATAGGGAGGTACAAGTTGGGCAGTGATATTCTGGGAAGATAGAATCCTTCAACATATGCAGGTCACCACATAATGGTTTTGCCCAATTTCTTCCTGCTTTTTTAACTGTATTTGTTGAAAAATTGGTCTTCCCACCATCACCTGCTTTCTGCTGCCCAGAGTATTATGCCTTTAGAGATGGACCTCTATCCTTAACTAGATAGGAATTAGCCACTTAAAGGCCAAAATAGACCAATGGAATGTGAGCTGGTGGTCACCTTAGCCATCCCTGTTTATTATGGGGACCAAGTCAGGAATGCATCGTAAAGGATGGGCTAATCGCTGGAACTTTCTATGTACCCACTGCCTAAAGAAAAAGCCCATCAGAGGCCTGTAAAGTATAGTACAATGCCAGTTTTCATATGTACACTGATGATGCCCGATTTAACTTACAATCACTCTCTTGTTTCTTCAATTACCTGTAAGTTATGACACTGCTTTCCAAACATTCAGTCGTGGGTAAGGAATGATTTTCATCAACTTAATATTGAGAAGACTGAAATCGTTGTTTTTGGTCCCTTTCACAAAAAATTACTCTTTCATCACTGACTTCATTCATCTCCCTGACAGTGGATTGAGTCTGAACCATATTGATCACAATCTTGTTTTTTGACCACAGGAAAAGCTTTCAGCCATCACTCAGATTGTCCACTTCCACCTCTGTAACACTACCAGGCACACTCTTCCTTTAGCTCTTCTATAGCTGAAAGACTCATCCTGCCTTTCTTACCTTGAAACTTGACTACTAAAATGCATAGTAGCAAATGTCCTGCATTTGATCCTCGCTAAATGTGATGCCATCTAGAACTCCGCTGTCAGCATCTTACTCACATGAAGTCCTGTTTGCCTACTACTTATTGATCTACATTGGGTCCTGATTAAGCAATTCCTCACTTTTAAAATTCTTATCATTGTTTTTGCAGCCCTCAATGGCTTTGCCCTTCCCTACCTCTATAGTCCCCTCCAGACCCATAACCCTCCAAAACAGCTGTATCTCCTCAATTCAGCTTAATCAGCAGTCCCAGTTTTAATCTCTCATTGTCATGTCTTCTCTGTCTAGACCATAAGCTCTAGAAATCCCTTCCTAAACATCTCTACCTCTCCACTTCACTTTTCATCTTTAAGACAATGCTTAAAGATCTTTTTGTTTGATCAAGCTTTTGGCCTTCTGATCTCACACTGCCTAATGTGGCTCAGCGTCATATTTCTTTTATAATACGTCTGGATAGCCAATATTTTAGTGCATGTTTTACAGTATCAAGGGTATTACATGAACATAAGTTGTTGCTGTAAATCCAACAACAAAATTCTAATTGAAACCCAAGAGAACAAAAACATTGAAGAAAAGATTTTTGGAATTCAGTGATGAACAGAAAAGATCACAAGACAAAATTTAAAATTTTGGAACTTTTACTGTGTAAACAAACTAAAAGCGACATTGACTGTTACTATTTCTATAAGCAACTTATATTTAAACTGCATAAAAGATTCTGTGGTTTTTAATATCACCAACAATCCTCGGCCACAGTTCTATTTTACTGCCCTTGAAGTGGACACTTCATATTTTCCTAGAATTAGTACAAAGCAATGGTTCATTCCCGTGGGTTTGCATCAATTTTTCTGTTGCAACAGGATATTCCAGGCCTGATTTCCAGGTAGAGGTCACCCTGGAGATCCCTTGCTTTAATTCTCATGCAAGTGATCTCTTTAATCTAAGTGTGAGATCTCACATGGGTTCTGCATACAAAATAAAAGAATCAATCTTCCTTGTGTTTCTGGTGCAGGACTAGATACATGTCTCTCTCTCTCTTTACCTACCTCTTTTCCCATCCATCTCTGTTTCCCTGTCTCTTTAATTCTTGAAGACTTGCTCATTTCTGTCAGGTTCAGTGATAGTTTTGAAAACCTATAGTTTAATTTTATAATGGCTTACAATGGACTGTCTGGGCTTCTCCCCTCTCAAAGTTCATCTCCCTTGTAATTTGTTCTTTTCTTTATTCGTTCACAAGATGAGGACATCGCTGGCTAGGACAGCATTTATTGCCCATTCCTAATTGCCCAGAGGGCAGTTAAGAGTCAACCACATTGCTGTGGGTCTGGAATCACATGTAGGCCAGACAGGGTAAGAATAGCAGAGATAAAAGGTACTGCAGATGCTGGAGAATCCGAGATAACAAGCATGGGGCTGGATGAACACAGCAGGTCAAGCAGCATCATAGGAGCAGGAAAACTTGACGTTTCGGGCCTAAACCCTTCATCAGAA
>JAHRHZ010000268.1:31018115-31041040 GCA_024137785.1 Ginglymostoma cirratum | reverse complement strand
TGGGGTTCTGATGAAGGGTTTAGGCCCGAAACGTCAAGTTTTCCTGCTCCTATGATGCTGCTTGACCTGCTGTGTTCATCCATCATGCAGGGTAAGAATAGCAGTTTCCTTCCCTAAAGGACATTAGTGAACCAGATGGGGTTTTCCTGACAATTGGCAATGAATTCATGGACATCACTAGATTCTTAATTCCAGATTTTTTTAAATTCAAATTCCACCATCTGCCATGGTGGTATTTGAACTGAGGTCCCCAGAATGTTAAATCGGTCTCTGGGTTAACAGTCCAGTAATACACTAGGCAATTGCCTCCCTTTAATATGAATCACATAGGCTTTATATTCATGTAGGTATGCTAATTAGCTATCCACTAGACCTTTAACTCCACTCGATCTTGGACTTAAGTGGACAGCTTAAAGCATAAACAGTTCTAAAACCTAATATTTCTAAAGTTCTGCTGTCAGATTTGGAGACCACTAGTCTATCTATAGTCATGATGGATACAATTACCACTGTGTACAGATGTGTACATCTTAAATCTCCTTTCTGAAAAACAACCTGGGACTCCCTTTAAGCTTTTATAAGCAAGCTCTTGAAATTTGTTGTCAGGCAGAATTCAGAACAAGTCAAGTGGCACCCTTCATTCCTCCATTTTACCCTAAAGAAACAGTTCCAAAACATAACAACCTTATAAACTTTGTATTTATAAGAAAAATAGCTTGATTTTTCTGCAGTGTTAGCTATATTTGTTGTATACGCAGGTACTAAAATGGATTTAATTCTGCAGGTCAATTAACTCCTGACCCATTTAATCTGTAAATCATTTTCCTTGAGATTGAACAATCAGTATGAATCGTGCCGATGAAAACAATTTTATATCACTAAGCTTTGTTGTAAATCTGGGTTCCCAACAATTATTATCAAATTCAAATTAGGTTCAGTTTATTGTCTATTCTATTACAAGGTTAAGGAAGAAACATGAGCAGGCTTTCCCATTTACTGTATCCAAAGTGCATTTAAAGAAATCAAAACATCCCACATTGGCTTTGCCCAGCACTGGCCTGAAATGAACCAGCTTTGATGTGTGATAAAGATGTATTTACTTCAAAGTGAAAGCTACCACAATCCCACATGTGTCTAAGTTTTGAATGAAATTGACCAGAAATGAGCAAACAGAGCATTTTCAAAATACATTTTAGCTTTAATCAGTGACTTTAGAGGATCTGAGTACCATGATTAAACCATACATACATGCAAGAGATAAAGAAGCACTTCCTTCAAAAACAATTGCTTTGTTCAACACATTATCACCTGCTTTAAAGATATTTATCCCTTTACTGTAGAGATCAAGATTAGTAATGTGCAGTGTCCATACCTGTTCTGCTTGTCTATGTTTTTCTCAATTTGGCGTTGGCTCTGATCATTCATTCTAAACCTCACCTCACTTTAACATGCAAGTTTAAATGTCAATGTCAGACAAAAAGAAGGAATCGCCTGCCCACTTTCCTTCGTACTTTGTAGATCTTAACAGCCAATTATTAAAATGGCATCTAGCAGAAATGTTGCTGTTTTTAATTAAGTAAAACATGTCCAGCCAGGATGTATGCCAACTAATAGCCAATTATAACATATCTATGATCATGCTCTGTTCACACTGCTCAAACAGCTAATGGGTCATTTCATTATTGTAATGTGATAAGTTCATTCAGCCAGCAAAGAAATACAGAAAATCTGACTCAGTGACAGAAATATGCAGTGGTAGTGAATGGGCTGGTAGAGAAAGCAAATGTTCTTTCTGAATCTGCGGGTTAAGCTATGATCATTTTCAATGGAAAAATAAATGTGGTAACCTTCTCAGACAAAAAACTTTGTTTCATAGATACTGACTCCATTCCTTTTTCCAGTACTTGATGGAGGATGAAGCTTTATTCTTTCATAGATGTGGGTGTTGGCAAGACGAGTATTTGTTGCTCATCCCTAAATGTCCTTGAACTGAGAGGCTTACGAGGCAATTTCAGAGGGTAGTTAAGAGTTAACCACGTTGTTGTGGATCTCAATTCACGGTGGGAGAGAGGGCCCATCAGGGGGAAGCAAGGCAAGAAAACCTTGGAAAATCAGTAACTGATCAAGGGACCCAGCATCGGGAAAGGAGAAGTCCACTGAGAATCAAGCCCCTGCCCATGGTGCTAACTCTGCTTACTCACATTACCTCCTCCTGCCATCACTCACTACTGGCCTGTGTAGTGATTGTAATGAGGTCAGCTAGGTGAACCGTATAAATTATGAGTTCCCTGATTGGGGTTGTTAAACTGATCCAATCAGGGAGCCCTGGCTGACAGATATAAACAGGAGTGTCAGAAGTTCTGTTCACTCTGAGACCTGGCTCTGTGGAAGCTGGATCAGTGTCAAGGACTCTCCACATGTAAGTGAAGCATGAGTTGGTGATGGAATATTGGCCTGTGTGGAGTTATTTCAGCCTGGGATCCAGTGATGATCTTAGACCTCAAGTGGATGTTCTACTAGTCGCAGTCACTGTCTCCCCAGTGCTGTTGAATGGATCTGTCTGCCTCTGATTGGCCAACTCTTCTAAGAGGATGGGATTCTGCCCCAGGATCCTGAGGAAAGGGTCACTGCTGGCCTGTCAAGTATGGGAGAGGATCAAAATTCTGAAGGTGTTCCCTAAAAGGGTGATGTCAGGCTCTCCCCAGCTCTCTAGCCCTCGACTGAGAGCCCCTTCGAGCCTCCCTAAGATTCTTCCCAATGTTGCAGAGTTGGCAATCTATACAGGATACTCATTCAAGGTGTTTATCTTACTAGTAACATAAGGTTATGTCAAAGCCTGTCATCCCAGTCCCAAGAAACACACTTGGACTTAAAATCCCTGTCACCAAAACTCTGTTCTATTTTCTTACTACAAAGTCACATTTACCAGAGTTTTTATTTTTAAGCCATTTTTTAAAAATTATTTTATGCAAATTGTGATTTATTAGTGAATGTTGATGTTTATAATGGTCAATTGCCTTATATGTCGTTCAAGAAATGTAAAGAAAATCATACATGCAGGTAAGTTATGAGAAGTTGCTTCATCTTTTTAAAAAATGCATTTTCACTTATGTCAAAACACATGTTTCCAGGACTTTGGTAAGTTCATGTATCACAGCACAATTATAATCAGAATTTCTCCTGTTTTCCAAAAGATAAACTGGCCATGTGCTGAAATGTTCTAGAAAAATTTAAAACTACAATTAAAAAAGGGAATTAACAACATTGTTGAAGCTGCATCAAAGCAGAATTCAACATCCTTGAATTTTAACTAATTCCCCATAAAATGAACTTCCAAATATTTGGAAAAAATTGTATTTAATGCCTCACTGACAAGTATAAGAAATATTTAGGTCACTACAAGGATCACAAATTGCCAGCTGAGTACTTTACCCGTGAACAACAAGGGATGAGACTTGATGCCTGAAATTATTTGTGCTAGAACACAGACAGTGTATATGACCACAATTTGACCCTGTTGAACATGTTTGCCCACAGCGCCTTGAATTACACCATCACATGAACAACTGATTGTTTCCAAGTCAAGTGCTTTACACTGCAAAATGACAATTACTGGAGTCCTCAAATGGACTCTCTATTTGAAAACACCGCTAAATGTAAGCAAAATATTGAAAAGCATGAACAGAAACACTGTAATTTTTTTTATTCAGAAGAAGCCATTGGACTTGGTTTCCCTTCTTGGTTTAGGCCTCCCTCAATTTTCAATGCCATAGATTACTAAATCAAGGAGACGTGTGGAAAATGAAAACCCCTGCAGGTGGATACAGTCCATAATGTCATATCTGCAGTGTTCCCTTGCATCCCCAGTATATCTGACAATTTTGGCAGCCTGTTCAATAGTGAAGAAGAAAGTAAGTATGTGCATTGAAATACTTTGTTTACAACCTCAGACCGTAAAGTGCTTCAGTCAAATGAAATTCCAGAAATTTAAGTTTGATTGCATCCTGTGTTAAGCTAAAGATGCTAGGAAAACTCGGTAGGTCTCCAGCATCTGTGGAGAGAGAAATGGAGCTGAATGTTCCATTTTGAATGTACCAATTTGAAACAACGGTCTGGAATTTTGCAGAATCTGAGTCACTTTGCACTTTAAAGATTGTCACTGGAATGCAATTCCAGGATCCAGGTGGGAGAAGGGTGAAGTTTGGTGCAGAGCTGCATTCTTGAGCTGGCCAGTTCTGTAACAGGGAAGGACATATCCTAGCCCACCACAATTTTTTTTTGGAAACAAAAGCAGAATTTGCTGTAAAAGGTCAGCAGATCTGGTAGCATCTGTGAAGAGAAATCAAAGTTAATGTTTCATGTCCGGTGACCCTTTCTCAGAACCAATGGTAGTTAGGAAAATGCCAGTTTATATGCAGAACTTATGGTGGGGGGAGGGGGTCATGATAGGTGGGGATAGAACCCAAAGAAAGAGAAGAACAGCTGGACAGACAATGGAGTGGATAATGATCTGTCTCAGAGGGTGAATAGCTGTTAATGGAGACTGTCAGTAACTAACAATAAGGTACAGTGTACTGGCAGGTTATGTGATGACAAGGCTTGGTATGGGGCTGGGGTAGGGGTGTGGGGTAGTGTGGGGTAGGGGACTAGGACATGGGTGAGTTAGGCCCTAAAATTATTGAACTCGATATTGAGTCCAGAGGGCTGCAGTGTCCCCAAGCAGAAAATGAGGTGTTGTTCTTCCAGCTTGCCCTGAGCTTTGCTGGAATACTGTAGCAAGCCTGAGACAATTATTTTTAGATTCAAGTCAAAGTTTGGTCAGCTTTTAAGGAGTTATGGTTCATAGAACACCCAAGAAATAACATAAAATGTAAATTCAAAAGATACTACCCACACCAAACTATGGCCCTCTACCCACCCTCCAGGATTCCACAAACATTAAACTACGTCTCTTCACCAAACTATTAGGGGTCCTCATACCCTTCATACTAACTTATGTCCCTGTGAGCTCTATGCCAATTTATGGCAAGCCTTATTGTGTACTGTTGGCTGAGAGGTCAGACATCCATTAGTTTTTGGAAGCAACCACACCCAAAGCATTGCTTTTTTTGGCATTGTTTTTCTCTTTGACCTATTCCTCACTTACTCAATTAAAAAAGATAAGAAGGTTCCCAGTGCTCACAGTTTTTACTATTCAAACTTTTAAGATCTAGTTATAGAATTATAGAAATCTTACAGTGTTGGAGCAGGCCATTTAGCCCATCAAGTCCACACCAACCCTCCAAAGAGCACCCAGCCACACCCATCGCTTACCCTATGCTTGCAACCCTGCATTTTCCATGGCTAATCCACCTAGCCTTTACATCCCTGGACACAATGGGCAATTCCACATGGCCAATCCACCTAGCCTGCACATCTTTGGACCAGTAGCACTTTTATAAGGCTGTAATGACATAGTTATTTTCACAAAAGTGATAAATGAACAGCTTTCTTTTTAAGTTTTGTCATGTAAGACATTGTTATTCTCAGGTTCATTGGTTCTGTACACAGTGTGTACTGGGTGAATGAGCTAACACACTAGAGAGAGGTTATAGTTTCTTCTTTGGATATTGGCATTGCTGAGAAGGTTGGGATTTGTTCCCATTCCCAGTTACCCTTGAACCAATTAGCCCTTTAGACAATTTCAGAGATGAATTCAGAATTAACCTGTAAGTCTGTAAGTCTGAAGTTACATATAGGCCAGACAAGGTAAGGGTGCAGAGATCCTGTCCTAAAGGACATTGTAGAGGGTTATAAAATAATGAGGAGCATGGATAGGGTGAATAGACAAGACCATTTTTCCCGGGGGGAGGGGAGCCCAAAGCTAAAGGTCGTAGGTTTAAGATGAGAGGGAATGATTTAAAAGAGACCTGAGGGGCAACATTTTCACACAGAGGGTCGTGCATGTGTGCAATGAGCTGTCAGAGGAGGTGGTGGAGGCATATACAATTATAATATTTAAAATGCATCTGGTTGGGTAAATGAATGAGAAGAGCTTAAAGGGATCAGGACTAAATGTTGTTAAATGGGACTAGATTAGTTTAGGGTATCTGGTTGGCATGGACAAATTGGACTGAAGGGTCTGTTTCCTTGTTTTATAACTCTATGACATTAGTGAACAAACAACAAAGGTTACATGGTCACAATGAGGCCAGCCTTAAACTCCAGATTTTTAATTGACTTTAAATTTCAAGAACTGCTATGGTGGCATTCGAACACATGTACCTAGAACATTAGCCCAGGCTTTTGGATACTAACTTAGGCCAACGAGTAAAGAAGAGGTTGGAAGGAATAGTTACAGAGTGAAAAACTTTCGTTAAGATGATAGATTGGAAAATAAAACAAAGAACTGCAGATGCTGGAAATCTGAAAAAAAAATAGCTGGAGAAACTCAGCGGATGTGGCAGCATCTATGGAGAGTAAACAGAATTAAAGTTTCAAGAGTAGTGACCCTTCTTCAGAACCAGTTAGGATATTGAATGCAGTGCCTGAAGTGTGGCGGAGGCATAATCAATCAATTAATAATAAAAAAAACCTAACAATGAAATAATAACAATGTAATGTTTTCCAAAGAAGATCATTAAACTCAAAATGTTAACTCTGTTTCTCTCTCCACAGATGGTGCCAGTCCTGCTGAGTTTCTCCAGCACTATCTGTTTTTCTTTCAGATCTCTGTATCTTTCTCTTGCAACTGAAGGTGGTTTCCCTCTGGAGCAGTTAATTTCACATTAAATGGACAATCAACTTGTTTAGTGATCAGTTCTGGAGAACATGTTAATGGTGAATGGAATGACCACTCAGTTAACATTTTCAGGGATTCCTCGTGCAGTTCCAATATGATCCATACGGACAGGCTTTGGTCACTTTTATGATGGTTACGCACGACATGTAGCTGGTAACTCGGTAAGAAGGACATCCAGCAGCTATTCCTGCGTGTTGGTTCTTACATCAAGATCATTGGACTTAATCAGGTAGTTATGCCCTTCAGAACTTGGCCAGCTCAGTCTGTGGTGATCTTATTTCAAGTTACTGATGATGGTCATTGAAGATTCCCACTCTGACTACATTTTGTGCCCAGTTCATTGTTATAAGTTGTGTAATGCTTGAATAATCACACTTCAAGTTTCAATCGGGGTAATTCTATCTCATTTATTCTGTGAGCTGTCTACCCAGAAGAAGGACACTGCACAGACTGCAACAGACTAGTTCAAAATGATCTGGTTGCATTACATGCTACCAAATTATCCGGTGACCCTGTGAAAAGTGCTTTCTATTAAAACACATCAAACATGCATAACTCTAATTGCTATGTCTAATATATAACAAATTTAGATGTATGACGATGACGTACGGCTTTCAGTGATTTCTTCAAGATGCTTTAAGCTGAGTTATCTGCTGAAGGAGATTGGTAGGTGGTAATCAGGTTTCCTTACCTAAATTTGGCCTAAAACCATGAATCTTCATGGTGCACTGAATAAATGTTGAGGAGATCTAGGGACATCCTACACTACCATCATGGCTGTATACCACTGTTACATTTTGTTTTTTTGGGCGGTGGCGAGTCTGTGGACAGAACATTCCTTTTGATCATGCATGACTTATCTGGGATACTGGTTGATATGTACATTGTCACAAAATCACATCTGTTAGGCTTTCGTTTTATTAATCAATGAGATAGTTATCACAGCATTGGCACTGGTTCTCAGTTGTTGCTGAGTTTGTAGTATCAATTAATGCAGAGGTAGCAGTGTTAACATCAGTTTACAATTGAATTGATTGTAGATTTCAGGCAGAAGGCTGAAATTGCTGTGTTGGCTACCTCTTCCAGCCATTTTTCTGTTGAATATGAAATTATAGGAACATTACTAGGCCATTCAGCTCCTCAAGCCTTTTCTGTCTTTCAGTGAAATCATGACTGACCTATGGCCTAAATCCAAATACCTGCCTTTGGTCTATATTCCTTGAATATTTTTGCTTAACAATGAAATAATCTACCTCAGATTTAAAATTGATAACTGATCTAGCATCAACTGCTTTTTATGTAAGAGAGTTCCAAACTTCTACTACCATTTGTAGGGTTCCTAATATGTTTCCTGAATGGTCTGGCCCTATTTTTAAGACTATGGCCCTTAGTTCTAGAAACTCCGACCAGTGGAAATAGTTTTTTTTTAATCTAACCTATCTTTTCCTGTTAATCTTTTCCTGACTTTGCCAACTGAAGACTGGCTCTCGACCGAAATTGCCCACATTGCGCATTATTGTCAACATTTATCGTGCGGCCCTGTCTCTAGCAATTATTTGCTTTTGGAGTATTTCCAACTAGGTTCTTTGCTTATCGAGTCAACTGTTAAACAAGGTCAAAAAAATTGCCAAGGTTTTGAATCTCAACAGAAACCTCTGCACCATTGCTAGGAGTTAGATAAGGATATTTCTTTCATAATTGGATTTCCTCACAGTATCCATTCAGACCTTCTTTACATTGTATCAGTCAGAAACTTTTTTCAGAAACATGGTCAGCTCCTGCTCCTCTGATGGTGCTTGGCCTGCTGTGTTCATCCAGCTCTATACCTTGTTGTCTCATGTTTCATTCTTATGCCCACTTCAGAGTCAGAAATGTACACAAAGAGCAAAGATAAAAGTTAGCAGCAGGAGGATGCAAACCATACAGCTTATACAGTTGGCTCTTGCAGATTTAAAAACTTCATTCATCTGTTCAGAATTATCATATGAAAAAATGGAACAGAACATTCAATTTTAATGCAAATAGTTGTAGAAGAGTTTTATGTAACTTTAATCAGCATATGTTGTAAAGTTGAATTTTTTGTTTCTCAATACACCAGTTTAAAAAACTAAAAAATTATTTTAATTGAAGCAGATTTTATACATTGCTTTTACTGATGATTCAGACTCAAGACTATATAATTTTAATGTATTTCAAAGTCATCTTGATTTGAAAGTGATTTCAAAGTGAGCTTTCAATTGATTAGATGTAAGTCTAATAACAGAATACAAAGACAATTGCTTCATCATGCTTCAATTTCCCATTCTAAAGCTGGACCCATTTTTTAAAACAATTTCACTCAGCACATGGGTTTCAAGAGAAACATAATTCTTGTGCATACCTCTTTGCAATGTAAAAGTTGGACTTGCACTGAAAAATGGGGCAGAAGTATTTCAATTCTTAAAACAAGTATGTGGGTATTTATACATTCTGCAAACATACAGGCATTTATATATTCATAGCAGATAAACAATGGCAGAAATGATTGAGACACAGAAGGAATACAACATTATCAAATGCATTTTGGAAAACGTTTCGGGATTCAAAAAACTGCCTGAGAACATGGCAAATGCTTAGCTCACTATCCCAGGCCTCATGTAAACTGAATTTCAATTATCTGTCCCTGTACAAAATTGAAGACATGGTTAGGTCAATTTGTAGATGAGTGGCAAATACAAGTTTTTCTTGGCTTTAATAAATGAACTACTCACACATTCAGCTTATTTCTCTTTTTACATCTTGTATGATTATGAATAATTTATATGTGACGGTACTACAAATTCCAGTATGGAGTGTACAAGGTGACCTTACACCACGGAGAAACAGGCAGCTAAGGAAGTATAGGTATTTATTTGCTCTTATCAGAAACATTGTGTCATGGACATGAACAGGAAAAATTCATACTTGAGTCACACTGACTGTTTAAGTGGAATCAAACTTGCTCTTATCAAACGTGGTTAAGTGAATTGGCTTGCATTTGATCTCATCAAGAGGGCCCCATTGTAAATCAGGTATATGTAAAACTAGACATTTATGTGTCTTTAGTACAATTTACGTTGTAAGCGTATTCTGAATTTTTTTTTGAAATAGCCCCTTGCAGTAAAACCAATAAAACTCATTTATACTACTAGTTCTTAATGCAGCCAAATCTACTGCACTATTTACACTCCAATGCCTGATCTATCTCTACCTTTTATCTTGAGAAAAAAACATAATCCAGATCAGCATTTAATTCTAATAACACATGTGTGGTAACAAAATTGGATCTTTCTTGCTTAATATTAAAATATTAGACATTATGTTCCACCACCTGCTCAATGTTATCTATCACCTGGACACATGGTAATCCTGATCTTGAAACAGATTTAACCACATCCTCAACTTAATTCATGCATTACTGTAATAAAATTTCCTCATAAACACAATGCAGAGATTCTAAAATTCTAGATTGATAGCATCACTACCTCCATGAACACATAAAGCCTCGATAAAAAGTTACTGCTGTTTATAAACAGAGTAGAAGGAAAGCAGATTTGTGTGAGGATAAACCCCATTAAATTTTATCACTTTGTTTGATGTTGTTTAAAAGGAAGAAGTGGACCTGGGTAAGAGAGGGGCTTTTCTTGTGTACGAAGGTTTACTAATTGACTGACTCATTTTATAACGTATAGGAATGTCCATTATTCTAATGTCATTGAAAGGTTTTACAATTCATTACTGGCAAACAAGACAAAAAAAATCAAATCATTGTTATTTTGTCTAAACCATGAAAGTTCTACAAACCCAGGACAACATAAGATAAATCCCACCCGCAGATCGCTTAAGTATCCCTGTCAGAGGCTTAGCATCATAGCATGATTATAGATCTCATTGAGAAATACTTTAGTTATTTTTAATATTCAAGGAAAGGCAAAGATTTCAGGTATTGCCTGCCATTCTAGTGGAACACAGGTGTAAACATTTGTCTTATAACCTAGAAGCTAAAGGCTCACATCCTCAGTTTTCTAATACTTGAATCTCCCAACTTGAAGTGTAAAAAGTTTCATAGCTATCAAATGGAAAAATTCAAGGCAAAAAATTTGATAATGTTATTCGTGGAGTATTCCTCTTTCAGAGGAGGACAGATAGATTACCCATTACCCATTACAGCTGCAATTGCATCTGCAACTCATTATACACCTGGAAGCTAAACACTCCCCATTACATTAAATGGTGTTACCAATGCTGAATCTCATAAGGCCATGTGACAATAAGACATAAATGGAGAAGTAGGCTATTTAGCCCATCAAGTCTGTTCTGGTATTCTATGAAATCATGGCTGATCTGTTAATTTTCAGCTGTATTTTCCTACCTTTTCCCTATAACACTTGGTTCCCTAAACTGATTAAAAATCTATCTCAATCTTGAATATACTTATCAACCCAGGTTCGATAGCTGTCTGTGGTAAAGAATTCCACAGAGTCACTATTGCCTGAGAAAGTTAATTCCTCCTCATCTCTGTCTTAAGTAGGTGATCCTTACTCTGAGATTATGTCCTCTGGTTTTAGCCTACACAAAGGGAAACAACCTTTCCTGCCTCCTCCCTAAGACTATTATAGGTTTCAATCTCTCATTCCTCTAAAATCCAATGAGTACTGATCCAGCCTTCTCAACCTTTCCTCATAACATAATCCCTGCATACCCAGTATCAATCCAATGAATATTCACCGCACTGCCTCAAACGCTAGTATATCTTTCATTAGAAAAGGGGACCAAAACAGTTCACAGTATTATAGATGTGGTCTAACAAATGCTTTGTATACTTTTAGCACAAGTTGCCTATTTTTATATTCCATTTCCCAGAAATAAATTTCATTTGCCTTTCCTATTACCTGTTGTACTTGTATGCTAGTTTTTTCCATGGGGATTCATGCCTGAGGAGCTCTAACTACTTCTGTGCTGCAGATTTCAGCAATCTTTCCCTATTTAAATAATCTCCAACTCCTCTAGTCTTCCTGGCAAAATACATAACCTCATTATATACCATCTGCTGAGTAAGTTTTTGATCACTTAATTCAGCTGCCTATATCACTTGCCAATTTTTGAGTCATTCACAAACTTGCCTATAGTACATTCACTTCTGTCATGCAAGTCATTGATTCTTACTGTAAGTAATTGTGAGCACAGTACTGATCCCTGTGGTACTTGACAAGTTACAGGTTGCTGCCCTGAAATGCCCCACTTATTCCAACACTAGTCTTCTATTAGTTAGCTATTTATATCCATTCTAATACATCACATCCAGGAATGTTGGTTCTTACTTTACTAAATGGCTGAATGTGTGGTACTTTATTAAACTCCTTATGGAAATCCAAATGTACTACTTCTACTGGTTCTCCTTTATCTATCCTGCTTGTTACCTCACAGAAGTCTAATAACTTTGTCAAGCATGAGATCTCCTTCATGAAACCACGCTGACACTATTATATTACGTTTTTCCACATGCACTACAATTACATCCTCTATAACAGATTGCAACATTTTCTAAATAACTGATATAAAGCTAGCCGGCCTGTGGTTACCTAGTTGTTGTCCTTTCCTTTTGTGAATAAGGGTGTTATATTGGAAATTTTCCAATCCTCTGGGAATATTCCAGAACCTAATGATCCCTGAGAGATCATTAACAGTGAATCCATTATCACTGTATTCCTGCTTTCTTTAATATCCTTCTAACAATGCACCTCATGTACAGTGCAGAAAACAGCAAACTTACGGGTTCCCCCATTCAGTAGCAGATTAGTATTGTTAATGTAGATATCACACATTCTGTACAAGAATACATAATACTGGCAAGGAAGCAGCTCAGGGCTTCCAAGCACAACCTCAACAGGCAGGAAATCAGTGAGGTCGAAACATGCAATTTTTCAGCCCTCATAAGCATAATTTCTACCAGCCGTAACTATTGATGTCAATTTCCAGGCGAGAGACAGGATTGAATCCAAAAGCAGTCCCTGGTGGGCAGAGATGCTCTCCAACTATTTTACTTTCTCACACAGGCACTTTTCATGTCCAGAAACCATGCTGTCAAACATTCAGGTGGTCACAGTCAAAAATTTGAATTACCCTCAGCATTTATACCTCCCAGAAGCACAATTTTAACTTCAACTTTGTTGACGTATTATAAATCAAATGTAAAAGAACTACGACATATTTGATTATTACCATCAATTCAGTACAATTACCATTTACTGTATTTTGGTTATTACTTCCATTTCCCTCAACAATCAATCATGCTCATTATTTCTGCAATTTTCCAACACACTGTTACTGTAATATATTCAAGACTCTACATAAGTGAGGTAATAAGACTGCAGCTGTGCATATGATGCAAATCTCTACAATTTACATCCAAGAATAATACAATATAAATATCATGAGAACCAGTCATTTATAGAAAGTTAAATACAGCTTTCATTGATGAACAATGTCTGTGGGGAATTTTTCTTTAGGGGCAACTTTCAATGTACCTCTCAAAGCGTAGTCATTCTGGTCCTTTGCAAATCAGCTAAGAAAAAGCTGAATTGCCAGTTATTTATATGATTACGATTTATTGATTCTGTTTATTGAATTATTCTGACACAACCATGTTGAGCAAATTACTCTTCGATAATTTTGGTTGCTTTACGCAGGGGAGCTCTCTGGCAACTTTTCAAAAAAAAAGGTGAAAAGTCAAGGTGAAAGGACAAAGCCCTAAACATCAAAACATCAACATTGATAAAAGTAAAGCAAAAAAGACGGTAAATCAATAAGTAATAACAAGGTGAGATAACATTTTGATCATTAAGAGCTTGAACATTATCATTAAAAGGAACAAATGATGAAAGGTTAAAAAAAACAGAGCATTCAGGTTCTGTAAACGTTGAGAGGAATGTGGTTACAGGATTAAATCTGGGTCAGGGAAGACTGAACTGTTAACTAGTAGCAGAACAGTTGAGTCAGACAGAACTGATTTAGTCTATTCTGAGTTAGCTCGTCTCAGGCAGGGTAAACATATTGCTGTTTAAACTGGATCCTATGTTGGGGCACACATTAGAGAAAAACAGCTCAAGTTCACAGTGCTGCCTGAGAAATTGGACTTTATATTCATTTGATTGTCAACTTTTGGATAATGACATGTATTGTTGAAAAGATATTGTTGAAAACAATTTTTCAAGCAGTCTTGGTGGTTGCCTTAAATAGGCTTCAAGCCTGCATATTTAAGTGGGAGGACTAACACATTTTACACTTCCTCGGAAAAATTGGAGAGCAGGAAAATGGAACAAGGGCTGTTAGTTTCTGCAGCATAGGCAATAGCCATCAGGAGAAAATAACTATTTTGTGGAGAAACATTTTATAGAAAATTCCTGTGATGACAATAGGAATTTCCCCAAACCACTGCATCCCATTCATCAACTACCCTGCCTGAGATTTTATTCAGCATGGCTGGAGAAGACAGTGGCAATGTTACTCGATCAATGGCCAGTAAGCTGGGGAAACACTGCCTCACCCATTTCATGGAGCCTTCGGAAGATTTTTATCCATTAAGCAGCTAATGAACTGCAAGTGGCATCTTTATACCTTTAAAGGATGCAATCCTGACTGCAAAAGCTGCCAAAACCAGGACCAGTGTTCCCTGTTGGGATTGCACCCAGTCTGAGGGAGCAGCATGGTCATTACAATCAGAAAAGGTAAGTGGGATCAGAGATTGCTGGGCTCAGTCAGTTCAGATGGGAATGGGAGTGTGATTGCGAATGGGTGTTGTCATTGATACTGAGAGAAGCCTGTCAGTTTGCCACTGAGTGGCCAATCAGGAGCCCCCTAGCCCAAACCCAAACAATAAGACCACCAGGATCAGGCTGTGAAGGTTCGCACAAAATGCCAGCATTGGTGGGAGCAGGGCTGTTTTAGTTGCCCACTTAAGTTTCGCAATTGACTTTTCAGATAATGGTGACGACCACTTTCCCACATCTGACAAAATGACATAGCAACAGGGGACACAGATATGCTACTCTAGCCCTCTCTTCTACTTTTTCTCTTCTCCTCCTCAACCCCAAATCCACTAATGTCTTCTGCTTCACTCCTTCAAGCATAAAATCCCACTCAGAGTTTCCATTCTTTCTATCCCATCCCTATCTTTGGGACACTATAACATGGCAAGCAACCTGTTATCTATATTGTTAAAATAATGGGCCAGGATACCATGTATGAACAAACTAATTAAAGTTGCCAACACTGAAATGTGAAGGACTAGTAGCTTTTTATTCATTGACAAAATGAGACGAAAAGCTTAAATTTTACTCTGTACGTTCTTCACGCATTACATTTTTCATTTATGTGTTTATCAGACCTCTTCTGAAACATTGTAAAAGATTGTATCTTTGGCTTTGAGTATTAACCTACCTTTGTTATACGACAGGTGACAGGTGACCTGAAACATCAAAGGAGGGTGGCAGTAAAAACACAGCCCATTCAAGGAAGCAAAGACAAAGGCATTTTGTTCTCAAAGCGCATGATATGAAATTCAATTATTTTATGTGATATATTATTTCAAATAAAAACTTCCCTTGTTCTGCTTATTTGTAATAGGCGGTGTTTATAGAATGAGTGTCTGCAATTCAATCAATCTTGGGGTCATAATTCCAAATTATTAGACTGCATCATAAATTTAAATCACTGGTGAGAGCATGAAAACCTGTTGCAGCAGACCACCCACTTACATTTCTCAAGTACAAGCGTCATGGCTAAACACAATCTTTTCTGTGATATGTCGTCAGGCACAGCAAAACATTAACAGCCACTCCTTGATAAATGAAAAGAAGCAGCAACAAATTAAATCTGAAAGATATGTTGTGGCCCTTTTGTGTTTGAATCCAAACCATACTACACAAACTGTAGCGTGAAGAAACTTCTGTGAAAGTTCGTTGAACCATAATCACTCATTAATAGGGACCATACCTGCGATGTAATTTAATGAAGCAAAAGTGAACAACCTCACAGCCAAAGCGTTGTACCAATTAATGTGGAAACACTGGCCTCTTTGTCTGAACTGTGAGCAGCTGTACCTCTGTTGGAAAGTTAACTCAGAAATATAAGCATTAAATCGAAGGGTGTGCAAGCATTTTTGAACATAAACCAAGAGATATTTGCCAATAAAATATCAAAATAATTGGCTAAAATTAATTGGCTTTTTTTATTTATTTGAGTGGTTACATATGTTATATGTTTAGAATACAGTAATTAATAATCAGCTCCTAAATTGGAGCCAAATTATTTGGAGATGGAGAAATAGCTATTTCTGGCCTATTGTGAATGGAGTGTGAGCACTAATTTGCTTGATGTATTTTTAAGAACTTTTTTTGTTTTTCAACAATGAATTTCCACCACATCATCACCATACTTGAACTCCACACAACCCATGCAACACTCCATGAAATGCAAACCTTTGAAGTGAATATGAAATGTACTTTATGTGTACACGACAGAACATCTGTTATCTCCAAGTCTGCAGGACGGGCCTGCAGCTTTCAGGAAGTTCAGTGTAAAAATAAGATTTGATATGATGCAGCCGTTCTGCATTCAGCAAATTGCAGAATAAGATTCTTCTGGTGGCTGCAAAACCTGAAGAAATGAGTTTTCAAGAAATAGTATCACTTTTATGTTGACTGTCTTTGCATCAAAAGAAAATAATACATTCAATCTGCCTAAAACATTGCTTGAAGATGGCTTCCAATTTAAGCATTCTTTATTGTAGGTTAAGCTATTTACCAGCAGTATGGACTTCAGTCATTTTGCTTGTATCTTTAAAGTGATAACCAATAGCACTCAAGTTCTATTAAAATAGTTCTTATCAATGTAAATTAGAAATAATTTTACATATAATTTACAGCAATTAAGAGGCACATCAGAATGATGCGCTGATGTTTCATTAAATTAATATAACTAAAACGGCTTATTGACAGAAAAGGTCAATTGATCTGAACTATTGAACTTTTCCAGCGGCTCTCATGTATTAGTGCATTTGGCATTGCACAGTTTATCCCTGAATTGACTCTCTTGAGGTGAAAATCTCAACATCACATGTTCTTTCACCTATGACTAAATAATTGCTGACATATGTATGCGCAGATAGAAAGCAAACATCAGCAACAAGTATTAATTGGCAGTCGTGGTCCTTTGTAATCCTATTTTAGCATTCTGAAAGCAACATGAACTCTGCTTTGAACTGTGTTTTCACCTTTAGATGTAGCACAAAAGAGATAATATGAAAATAACGGCGCTCTTAATGGGAAACAGCTCACTCAAAAGAAAGGAGGTAACCTGTATAAAAATTAGTGAATAAAAGATGTTAGGTGGAATCTTCTTGGGGTGTCACAGTCTTGCCTGGTGAGCTAGTGAGAGAGCTTCTTTTCAGAAAGTTCTGCCGAACCATGCGCCAGTCAGCTAGTGCCAAGGCCACTCACGGATCTTACTCCAGAAGTAAGACCCCGGTGAGTTATTGGCTGGCAGCTCTGCATTCATCAGTGCCACTGAGGAGGTCATGGCTGCAGCCAGAAGGGCACACCCCAGATGCGCAGAGGACCTAGGCTGCAGGTAAATAATGTGGGGCAGTTGGTTCACAGAGTGGGTACTGCAAAGAGAGGGGATTAACAGGATTTGAATCCAGGACAGAGCTGATTCACATTGAAGCCCTCCACTCCCTCCATTCCCGATGCCCAATCCCTCAATCAGGCATTGATTGCCTTTAATTGAGATACACCGCACATTCTATCTTCAAGGCGACAAGTAACTTGCTAGTTTGATCTGCCATGAACTCTGACTGGCTATAGGCCTGCTTGTAGTTAAGTTAATCTCTCTGCAACAGAGATTGTGATTCTTAAGTGGTAATTAACTGACCACTTAAATGTCCCCCCAGTTGCTAGTGGGGGCAGGAAAGCTGTCTATGAGCTTTCCCACCCAAAACCTAATTCTGGTGAAGGTGGGATGATGGCCACCATCCTGTCTAATTAAATGTCCTGCCTGCCTCCAAACTCACTGCCAGGATACCTTGTTTCATAGTATGATGAAAGCATTCTGATATCTCCCGTATGTTGTTGTATCTGATGATCACAGATTTGTTGTGTGTTTAGTTCCATCTTGTCAGTTAACTTCACATTTATGGAGGGTCTAATACCAAAATATATATGTGTTGCTTTTTTTCAATTTAATGGAAATTGCAATAGCGTACTTGAGAGATTAAAAAAAATTAAATAGCAAGAACGAGCCAAAGCTTTAGATCTCCATGGCTATACAAATAATATTAGCTGCTGCTCATGTTGTGCTGAACTGAGTTGACAATAACTAGGTCATAAAGAGTACTGCCTTTAGATCTTCAATCAAGTGTCAAGGCAATATATTTTTACCTTTCAGTAATAACATTGTCATGGTATTGTTTTCCTTACTCTTGCAATTTCAAAAGTTTTCACTCAAAAAAATCTGCAGCTGAGAAAATTCTCTCTTGTTATCGCTGTATTGCTGGAGGCATGATGGATTGGCAGCACATTGCATGACAGAGTCTGATGAGCGTATATTCAATCAGGTCATTTTGAATTCAAGTGAATTTGAATAAGCAAAATTTATAAAGGAATAAAACCAAATTTGAAAGACAGTGATGAAATATTTATTTATCCAAATAATACTGCCAATGTGGCAGATCTGAAATAAAAACAAGGTGTTAGAATAACTGCATCTGCAGAGAGAGAAATGGAGTTGATGTTTCAGGTTCAATTACTCTTCTTCAGGACCGAATTCCAAAGAAGAATTGACGGATTCATAGCTTTAACTCAGTTTTTCTTTCTCAATAGATGCTGCCAAGTTTCTGTTTTTATTTATCCAAACACATTATGATCAGTCCCACGTTTTCTGATTTGTAATGGTTCCAAATGGGATGCCCCAATTTGTCAAGCTCCCAAGTAAGGAGGGATGAACTGGCTCCCCCTTCCTTATTACCTTGCTCTCTCAGTTGATCACACAAAGGTTAATTTAAAAGGCATCCCTTCCCTTGTGAATACCTTTCTCCTGACCAAAGGAACTAGTCATTTTAAAAGGAGCCAGTTTAACCCGGCTTTTTGAGTTAACAAAATAATGAGTTTATTAGTTATTAAATGTGAGAAGAAATAATTACACAACATACATACTCAAATTAGGAATAAAAAGTGAGTCCAAAACAAAAGTTGAAAGAACGGATATGTCTCCAAGTCATTCACGATGAGTAGAGTTTGAAATGTTGATAGCTGAACAGTTGATTTCCATTATATGGTGCAACATTCACAGTTGAATACTCATTTCCAAGTTTCTTTGGCTTGCTAGTTAACTTAAATTCTTCTGTTATTTCCTTACAAACTTGCTTGCTAACTATCTTCCAGCACTCAGAGGCACACAGTCCTTTACATACAATATAGGAGTAACTAGTGAATGGTTTTTCAAATGTGACTTTCACGACATGCCAGTGCTCAAACTCAGGCTAGTGTACAAGCGTACATCAACTGTCATCACATACAAGTACCTTAGCCTAATTACCATACATGAGAACTTCAGCCTATTAGCACATCCAGATCAGGATTGAAGATTGCCTTAAACCCTGCCCCTTCATGAAAGGGGAAAGTGTAAGTATGTTCCTCAACCAGACTGCTGTCTTTTCTCTGAACATGTTCACAGTCCAAGAGACTTACCAAAGATTACAGTTCAGTGTGTAGTGCATTTCTCCTTTTAAAGCTGGTCTAACAGCCTCAGGTGAGATGTCCCAGAATTCTTCTCCAGACAGTTACTGATGAAGAACCTATCTATCTCAGTCTTAAGTATACACAAGAACTCTGAAGCCACAGGTCACTTTGGTAAGGCGTTACAAAGACTCACAAAACTCAGAGAAGAAATTCCTCCTCATCACTGTCTTAAATTAGCACCATCAATTCTGATACCATGCCTTCTGGATCTAGACTCTTTCATAAGGAGAAGCATCCTCTCAGCATTTTACCCCATCAAGCCCCTTAAAAACCCTGTATCTGTCTATGAGATCACCTTTCATTCTTCTAAACTCCAATGACTTTACATTAAAGTTGCCACAGATGGTATATTTTTCAAACGAGACATCAGTTTTCTCTGGCCAAAGACTCAATTATGCTTTAAGTAGTCAATACTCTTTGAAGAGTCTTCTGCATTAAATTAAATTTTTGTTGTATAATATTTTAGCGGTTTTCTGGACTCTGATCCACAACAATTTGGACCGATCATTTTTCAGGCAGATACAAATCCATTTTCTCAATTCCCCACACAGACAGTTCCCATCCTGGCTGTATCAAAAACTGGCACAGACTGTAGCTTAGGAGAAGTCCCTTAAGAAAACATAGAAATAAATTTTAGGACAAGTCATCTAGAATTGCACAAGCAAATTTCTCAAACCAGGGCTAGAAAGAGTTGGAAAGAGATGAATAATGTAATTCCTACTTAACCCACCCTTGTGTCTGGCTGTGCAAGTGGAAAAGACATAATAAAACATGAAAAAGTTTTTTTTATTTAAATAGGAATTTTAGATCATTATAGAATGAAAAATAAAACAGAATAATAGAAGCAGTTTACTACTTTCTAATTGTTGTGATAAGACTACAGATTTGAAATCTTTGGTTATTTGAGTTTTTCTGTTGATCACAGTGTAGCACTCATACAAATGATTATTACACCCAGAATCACTGATGTGCAATTGTCAGAGTACAGCTGTTTTATCAGTTGAGATGTAATTTATACAACTTTAGAAATAAACAATTTTCTGCCACTTCCTGTATCGGTTAAGAGTTTCACAGTCTTCAGATATAACACAAATACCATTGTTTTTGAATAGCAGTGCACTAAGCAACTTCAGTACATTTTTTTGGTACGTATGAATGAAATGACAAGCAGATTGTCTACTTGTCACAAAATCCTTGTGATCTTCAGATTACTGCCCAAGCGTAAAAGGCAAAATTCACCTCTGGCGGATTAAAGAAAAACTGCAAGGGCAAGCAATGACCAGACTCAGAATGAAAATGCTGGTTATTAGCTAAGAGTTATTCCAAGTAAATCCAGACAATATATTGATGTGGGGATCTATAAGTCTATGTTTCCTGATTTTAGATTCTTAAACAAAGACAATTTGCACCAATTTAATTGAGTTTGATCATAACTGTTGCTGCACATGTTCAACAGTAGTGGAATGGAGTAGCTTAACTATTCATATTCAGCCTTGAGTTACCATATATCAAAATACAGAACTTAAAGCACAGAAGGAGGCCAGTTAGCTGACAGTTAGGTGGTCCTGCTTCTAGAGGAGTGCACACTGTGTCCTAACGGAAATAGCATCCCCAAAAAAACTAGGCAGCCCACCGCAAGCTGAAGCCAGGCCACTGGGCACCTGACAGTGTAAATGTGAGCAGCCCCCACCCCAGTAGAATACAGGTGTGATCAGAATGAGGCCATTAAGGTGCACGTTTAGTTGAAAAGACACTCAAACCATTTACATTTGATATATGTATATATATTTGATAGATTATTGGGCAAGGAGTTAAATAGAATATAAAATTTCCATCATTTAACATATGCTTAAGGCTCAATTTTAATGTCAATCATTGCCTAAATTGTGGGTTCTTCTTTTGATTATTGGTGTTGAACTGTGACTAGGTTTTACGCATTGTAATTGCATAGATGAAAATTCTTACAAGGTAAAACATTAATTAGCATGTTCAGTCTTGGACTGCATGTTATCAGCCCAGCTAACAAAACTGCAGCATTTACTCTCTGTTTTCTGCACAACTGGAAATCAGTTATTTTTGGTGTCTTTATGGTGATGGCCAGCTGTGATGTAGCTCCGGAAAATATTGAATAGACATTTACACATATTCTAGAATGAATATAGTTGATGTAATACTATGCTTATTTGATGAGGGAATCCTGGAACATTTGCAGAAATATAATGAACGAATGCCTACATTAAAAGTAAGTTGAACTAGAAGTGCCCATGAGGGAATGGCAACCGACCTTGATAAATTATCTGAAAAGAAACCCAAACAAAATGCACATCTCCACACTTATGATAAGCTTTAAACAACCATCAGTGTTTTTCAATGAGGATTTCATTTCTCTGACTAAACACTCAAATAACATTGATAAAAGGTACTGCAGATGCTGGAGAATCCGAGATAACAAGTTGTGGGGCTGGATGAACACAGCAGGCCAAGCAGCATCATAGGAGCAGGAAAGCTTGACGTTTCGGGCCTAGACCCTTCATCAGAAATTAACTCAAATAACATTGTTGATTAAGCATTTTGTCACAAATCTCCAATTAACACATATGATAGAGATTTATTATTCCCTGCGAATGAGTATATTAAAACTCTGTATAATTTCCAAAGGAACAATCATGTAGAGGGATTAGTTCAGGACTCACGCTATATAGACTGGAACTAAATGCAGCTAGCTTGAATTTAATCTGCATTATTTTGACCTGGCTTCAAAAATTCTTGCTGTGAGCCTTCTTCGTGTTTGAATCTGACTTACTCTTCAAACGTATTTCCTGTCAATTTCAGAGGTCCCCAAGTTCCAAACAGTTTTTTTTTAAACCAGGATCTGTGGATTTTTGGAATTTTATTAATTGAGATGATAGATTAAGCAATTTAGAGTCCAGTGAAATTAAAGAGGTATACAGCTGTTGAAGTTTCCTGACTTGGCTGGCTTCAGACTAAGTGTACAGGTCCTACAGTTTTCAACTTTGACAAATTAGAGATATAGCTGTGTGGTTTATCTGTTTCTCTAGAAACAGCACAGCTGGGTTATTCTTAATTTCTTTTATGTATGGCACTGTGAATAGTAAAATTCAGCAGACAGGGCCAAAAGCTGTTTGTTGTCTGGACAGAGACCTAGACAGTGTATTTTTTTAGCATGTCTGCAGAGAGAATGGGTGCTGAAACCACACAGTGGATTAATTAGCTTGTCAAAATATCTCCCCATTTAACCTGAGATAACAAGGCGTAGAGCTGGATGAACACAGCAGGCCAAGCAGCTCCTCTGATGCTGCTTGGCCTGC